>CANXYC010294377.1:0-11523 GCA_948193065.1 Aleurites moluccanus | reverse complement strand
TTTCTTGTATTGTTTAAGCTATATTAAGCTTATCTGTGTATGCATGCCATATAGTATAGTTTATGGGTTCTTCGTGGTATTGGTAGCATAAGCATCACCCGTACCCTAGGACCGTCATGGCTCCTAAGTTGGGCTGTGACATAGAATATATTTATATGAATTAACTTTCAGCGAATTCGATTTCCCCCCTGACACTTCTCATATTCGCACTTTGAACTTGAAACTTTTAACTATTTATCTTTTTATCTCATTTCAATTTTGAGATTATATTTCTTATATTTCTCCAAATTATGTGTGTAATGGTGATATTAAAAATTTAAAATTTTGAACTTGTTCCTTAATCAAAACATCAACGTGCTTACCTATCCATTGGGTCAATTTTTAGCGATTTGTCAAATCGCTCGAGTATGACGTTCTAATGTCTAAACTAACTTTATTTATACTTAAACAATATATATTCAAGGTTATATAAATGAAATTTAAGGGTGTTACACTCTACCCTCCTTTAAGAAAACTCATTCTCGAATTTTTAAATTATATGTACCTTGTCACTAGAATAAGAATGGATATCTTGTTGTCATGTCCTGCTCACGTTCCCACGTACATTCATCCATCATCTGGTTCTTCCATAACACTTTAACCATTGGGATATCTTTATTATGCAATTGCCTAACTTGTTGATCTATTATCTTTATTGGTATCTCTTCATAAGTCAAATCTTCATCAATTTCACTGGTTTGTGGTTCCAGGATATGTGATGGATTAGACACATATTTACATAGTATAGAAATATGAAACATTGGATGAATGTGGCTCAAGTTAGGTGGGAGTGCTAACCGATAAGACACATTACCGACTTTCTCTAATATCTTGAATGGCTCAACATATCTAGGTGATAACTTCTCTTTCTTGCCAAATCTCAGTACACCTCTCATAGGTGAAATCTTTAAGAACACATGATCACCTATAGCAAAATGAACATTTTTTCTCTTATGGTCTGCATAACTCTTCTGTCGGCTAAAAGTTGTCTTCATACTTTCTTGAATAATGGGGATCTTCTCCATAGTTTATTTGATCAATTCAGGACCTTCTAACTATTTTTTCCCTGCTTCTACCCAATACATAAGAGATCTACATTTCCTACCATACAATGCTTTATATGGCGCCATGCCAATAGTCGAATGATAGCTATTGTTGTAGTAAAATTCAATCAAAGGCAAATACTCATCCCAATTCCATTTAAAATTAAGCACACACAGTTGAAGCATATCTTTCAATGTCTGAATTGTACGTTCTGATTGCCAATTTGTTTATGGATGAAAGGTTGTGCTAAAATGCAATTGGGTGCCCAGTGCCTCTTGAAACTTCTGCCAGAACTATGCAGTAAATTGAATCCCTCTATCTGGAATAATAGTTAAAGGTATGCCATGAAGCCGTACTATCTTGTCAACATATAACTGGGCATATTGAGCAGCTGTGTAGCTGGTTTTCATTTCTAAGAAGTGAGTTGTCTTAGTCAGTCGATCAACTATTACCTAGATAGAGTCATATCCCTGTGAAGTTCTAGGTAAACCAACCATAAAATCCATGGCCACCTGATCCCATTTCCACTCTGGCAACTCTATCTCCTGCAGTAGCCCTGATAGCTTATGATGTTCAAATTTAACCTACTAACAAGCTAAACAAGTGGAGACAAATTGAGCTACATCCCTCTTCATATTGGACCACCAATAATGCTCCTTTAAATCATGATACATCTTCATTATTCTAGGATGGACATTGTATAATTCATAATGTATCTCCCTCATAATTCGCTCTTTAAGCCCATCTATATTTGGCACACATAGCTGTTTCCCACATTTCAGTACCCCATTATCAACAGTGAATTCTGGGGCTTTCCCAGCTCGAACATCTTCTATTAACTTCAATAGCTGAGAATCTCTGTCTTGTGCCATTTTAATTTCATCAATCAAAGTCGGATTTACATGGAATTGGGCTATCAGAGTTTGGTTTCAATCCTAGGTCCCCAATTCAAACTGGACTCCCATATCAAGTAACTCTTTCACTTCTCTGATTATTAGTCTCCTTGTAACTGTAATATGAGTTAAACTCCCCATAGATTTCTTGCTTAATGCATTTGCCATAACATTAGTTTTACCTGGGTGATACAATATCTGGTAATCATAATCCTTCAACAGTTCAACCCATCTTCTCTGTAGAAGGTTCAAGTCTTTTTGCTGCAGAATATACTGTAAACTTTTATGATATATGTAGATCTCACATTTCTCCCTATATAAGTAATGCCTCTAAATCTTTAAGGCAAATAAAACTACAACCATCTCTAAGTCATGTGTAGGATAATTTAACTCATGTTTCTTCAATTGAAGAGAAGCATAAGCAATTATCCTGTTATCCTACATCAAGACACAACTAAGTCCGACCTTCAAAGCATCATAATATATTGTGAATTTGCCATACTCTATTGGCAATGCCAGTACTGGTGCTGATGTAAGACATAATTTCAAAGTTTGAAAGCTCTTTTCACATTCACCAGTCCATAGGAATCTTTCTTGCTTTCTGGTCAGTTTAGTTATTGTAGCTGCAATTTTTGAAAAATCTTTAACAAACCCCCTGTAGTAACTTGCCATACCTAAGAAACTCCACACTTCTGTTACATTAGTAGGTCGTGACCAATTAGCTACATCTTCCACCTTCTATGGATCCATTTTAATGCTGTTTTCCCATAATATGACCAAGGAAACATACCTTAGTAAGCTAGAATTCAGATTTCGATAGTTTAGCATACATCTTATGCTCTCGCAATATCTGCAACACTATTCTCAGATGCTCTTTATGTTCTTCATGGCTTCTAGAATAGATAAGAATAATACAATGAAAAACTTATCCAAATAGGGCTTGAACGCCCGATTCATCAGGTCCATAAATGCAGTAAGGGCATTTGTTAACCCAAATGGCAATACAAGGAATTCATAGTGACCATATTGGGTTCTGAAAGTAGTTTTAGACACATCTTCATTCTTAATTCTCAATTGATGATAACCCGATTTAAGGTCAATTTTAGAAAAATAAATGGCTCATTGTAATTGATCAAACATATCATCAATCCAGGGCAATGAATATTTGTTCTTGATGGTTACCTTATTCAATTTTCAATAATCAATACACATTTGTAGTAACCATCCTTCTTCTTGATAAATAACACAGGTGTGCCCCACAGTGAACTACTGGTCTAATAAACCCCTAATCTAACAACTCTTGTAACTACACTTTTAACTCTTTTAGTGCTGTTAGAGCCATTTTGTAAGGTGGGATTGAAATAGTGTCTGTACCTGGATAAACTTCAATCTCAAACTCAATCTCCCTCTCTGGTGGCAAACCTAGCAAATCTTTGGGAAACAAGTCTGAAAGCTCATCGACAATAGGAATTTGATCAACTCCCTTTGAAGTCTTTTGAGTATCTATCACATTTGCCAAGTATGCTGGATATCCCTTATGTAGGAGTCTCCTTACCCCAATAGCAGAAATAAATTCAATTCCCAAATCACTCTTATCACCCTGATACTTAAATTCATCATGCCCTTTTAGTTGAAATTTAATATGCTTTTCATAATAATCAATTACTATATGATAAGTGGTTAACCAATCCATTCCCAATATCACATCCAATTCCAACACAAGCAATTCTACTAAATTAATTGGTAAAATTCTACCCTTTATTTCTACTTTACAACCTGGGTATTTATATTTTACCTCTATGCTCTTACCCAAGGGAGTAAATATTTCTAAGGGTATTAACATCAATTGTTTTTCAATCCCCAATTTAGATGCAAATTTGGGTGATACAAAGGAATGTGTGGTACCAAAATCAAACAATATTTGTAATACCCTACAAAGTTATAACTCACATGCATGATTTAGTTCTCAGTATGTGGTTCAAAAGTCTTGAAATGATGGAAAATAATTTTAGAGACAGTTAGAAAGCAAACTAATTACTTTTCCGAAAAGCGGCAGTGTTCCCGAATTAGCAGTCCGGTCAACAGAAGAATTTCTGAGTTGGACCAGGGGGTAAAAGATTACCATAATGCATGTATAATTTTGGTAAAAAGAAATAAGTGAAAATCATTTAGGAACACTAAAAAAGTAACCAATGATAAAATTATAAATAAAAGGAACTTTAAGGTGAATAGTGGAAATTGGTCCGTCGGAGTTACAGAATACCTCTAAAACTATTTTTATAAATAAGTATAAATTAAAATAAGCTTATTGACTCCCCACATTGGAATCCAAATCTTGATAGAATTGACAGAATAAATTGCAGAAGAATTTGGGGTCAAAGTGTAACTTGTGGAAGTTTGGGGATTTAGTTGTAATTTGCCAATTGATTTTTGTATATATTATAACACTTAGAACAGAATCACCATCTTCTTCTTTTATTTCTTCCTTGTCCGAACCTCCCTCCATCATTTTCCCCCCATTTCTTCTTCATTCTTCACTAAATTTCTTAAGTAAAATCATAGAAAAATTAAGTCCTAACCTAGTTCTATTTATCTCCATCATTAATTTGTAAGAAAGAGCAAAGGAAACTAAGGATTGGAAGCTTCAATATTTTGGATAGATCACAATCTTAAGGTAAGGAGTTAGTTTGTTTGAATTTATGGTTTATTTAGATGAATTAGATGATGAATTAGATGGGTTTTAAGTTAGATTGCATCAAATGATGCAAATTGATAGAAATCCATAAAATTCAAACCCTAATGGAAGTTGTTTGTCTTAGCTACTTGAATTAGTGTTAGTTTTTATTAATTGATGTTAGAATATGTAAATTGGAGGTTAATAGGTAACTAATTGATGAATTGTTTGGTGTAGAACACAAGATTTTGCAAGGTTGCCCTATTTGGCTCCATTGGTGATTTATGGTTGAATTGAATTTTCCAAAGCCATTTAGAAGCTTAGGTAAGTCTTGTATGCATCCTTTAACATGCCTATTATGTTGAAATTGAAATTTGAAACCTTACATGGAAAGTGCATTTTAGCCGAAACCAATAGTACTATTCATGCCCTTATATTTTGCTTATTTTTGTCTTAAATTCCTTAGCCAATTTGATTCATTTTTGTGTTGTTTAATCTTAGTTCTTTAATACCTATTATATTGTTGCAATATGATTTGTTATTGATTCAAATGGCCAAGTCAAATTTGCACCATAACCTAACCAATTGGCTTGCCATCGTACGCCCACCAAGTGTTTGTGAAAATGCCTAGTTCATTTTGTCTTTGGCCTATTGTTTGCATTCCATAGGCCTACCATTTGAATTCTATTGTCGCCAACGATGTTGACATGCCAATTGGCCTACTGTTTTTCTTTTCCGAGCCAACTTTTGTTCCATGTCTTTATTGATTACCAAACTACTTACCATTGTTTGTATGCCACCTATTACAATGCCATAGATCCTATTAATAATTGATTGATTGATATTGAGCTTATTGGTATGGAGGATGCCATTGTTGCATAATGGTATCCCTTGATATGTTGTTTCCTTATATTGATCCTAATGTGGCTTGACAGAGCTACCGATCCGACAGGGTAGTAGGAAAATACTGTCGGCGATGTGCACATTGTATTATTGGAACCCTAGCTAGGAAGGGTTATGGTCCTGGCCATAAGACCTGATCAGTCTTATGCTCATTGATATTGATATGCTACTGGAGACTGTATGTTCGCATATAGTTCATACTAATTCTACTGGAGATTGTATGATTTTATACAGTCCATCCCTTTATCTGTCTTTCCATATGATACCGAGCCTATGCTTTGTTCTTTGGCTATATTGTAACCTATTACTAATTCTGGATATTGTATTGTCACAACCCAGTTTCCCGAACCACGACGGTCCTAGGGCACGGGAAATGCCAATGGCGATCGGCACACATAGAATCCAGTACCATATGCACAATCTATAAACCTCAAATATATTATTCAGTTATAAATTAATTACCATCCATTTTGTTATTCTATTAACCTGTCAATTATTCTATCATCATTCTGCAATTGGCTGTCACAAGTGTATATCAAATAACATCATCATCATATAAGCAATATTTACCATCAATATCATAGATATACAATGTTTATTTCCTAGATAAGCCATACATATCCATGGAGCAACTAGATAATGAACACTAAAATAATGAAATACAGAATATCCATAAATATACATATAGTCTGTAACAGGTATCCACGGAATACAGAAGGCTGGACCTTGCAACCTACTCCTCTCCTGAAATGGGTAAAGAAACAAAAAGGTGAGTATGGATGATACTCAATGAATTTTCATACATCACAATAAATAATAGGCATAATTAAATAATGGTTTTAGTCAAAGGAATAATAGTATACAGAATGGTTGTCAGGGTACAGTAAATCAAATAAATATCATATAAGCTCGGTTACATATAGAAAGATAGATAATGGGATGGACTGTATGAAAAGAAATCATACAATCTCCATTCATTCAATATGGACCATGTAGATCTCCAATATCAATAAGCATAAGGCTGATCAGGCCCTATGGCCAGGACCATAAACCCTCCTAACTAGGGTACACTAATGCAATGTGCACAAGGTTGACAATATTTTTCCACTACCTTGTCAAACCGGTAGCTCTGCCAAACTATATCAGGGTCAATAACGAGGGATACCATAAGCAACAATGGCATCCGGATAACAGTCAATACAATAACAATTAGTTTGGTATCAGTCAGTACAATATTCAATATGCTCATTGGCAATGTCATATACAATGTACAATCAATAATAGTAAGTATGACAATAAAGAATGGTATGAAACAAAAGTTGGTTGGTGGCCGAAAATTGTAGCTTAATTGGCATGCCAATGTTGCTGGCGACAATGACATTCAATTGGTAGGCCTATGGCATGCAAACTAATAGGCCAATGGCAAATGAACTAGGCATTTCATTGAACACTTGGTAGGCATACATTGGTAAGCCAATAGGTCAGGTTTAGTGGCTAATTTGGCTTGCCCAATCAAAGCAACAACAAACCACTTTGTCAAACGAAGCAAGAGTATCAATAAACAAGATTAAACAACATTATATTAGGATCAAAATTGCAAGGAAAATCAAGTAAAAACCAAACAAAATCAAAGGCATTATAGGTCAATTAGGGTTCGTCCATGAAGTGGGTTTTGCCAATGGTTTCCAATCAACAATCTAACAATTCAAACATGTCAAATGATGCAATGTAAACTCACCTAATGATCCAAATAGCCAATTCACACTCCACTTGTACCAATTCCACCGAATTTCCCCAAATTTGCTACTTTGAAAATCACCTTTAAGAATTCTCTAATTCTACATCAAATTATCCATCAATTAGTTGTTCATTCATATCCAATTAACCATTTCTAACCTCAATTAACATAAACACATCTTAATTCAACAATTCATCCTTTACAACTTCAATTTAAGCAATCAAATTTGGAATTCTATCAAATTAAGATAAACTAATGCAATTAAACATCATACCAATTAAATTAAACCTAAAATAACACTAAATCATCAATCAAATCAAACAAATAAACATCTTACCAAAATTGCTTCAAGTGGTCGAAATCCCTTTGGAGATTTTCCTCCCAAAACCTTAGCTTCTTCCTTCAAATTAATGGTAGAAATGAACTTAGCTACCTTGATTTGCTATATTTTTATAAATTTTCTTAAGAAATTTATAAGGAATATGAAAGAATGAAGATGGGAGAAAAAGAAATGGTATTTCGGCAATATGAAGAAAAGAAAGGAAATGATGAACACAAAAATGGAGAAGTAACCAAATAGAAAAATCAAAAGGCATAATTACAACTAACTCCTCCAAGTTCCAACCTTTACACTTTGGTCCTTAAATCTTCTGTAATTTATTCTGACAATTATGCCAGGATTTAGATATCAGAGTGGGGAGTGTATAGGCTTATTTTAATTTATCCTTATTTATAAAAATGGTTAGGCTTATTTTAATTTATCCTTATTTATAAAAATGGTTCTGGAGTCATTCTGTAACCCTGACTGACCATTTTCCACTATTCACCTTGAATTTCCCTTTATTTACCAAAATGCCATTACTTACTTTTTCAGTGATCCTAAATGATTTTCACTTCTTTCTTTTTACCAAAATTAGACATAAATTATGGTCATCTTTTACCTCCAGATCAACTTCAGAAATTCTTCCATTGACCGAACTACTAATTTCTCGGCAGTGTTCCTGGCACCGCCGCTTTTCGGAGAAGTTTGAAGTTTGCTTTCTAACTGTGTCTCTAAAATTATTTCCCACCATTTCAAGACTAAAGGACCACATACTGAGAATAAATTCATGCATGACAGTTATAATATTCTAGGGTATTACATGTATCTTGACCTATTGGCACCATTGCTCCATTATTACCTACTGTTTATTTGTTGATGCATATAGATTCACTGAGTATCTTATATACTCACCTTTTCTTTATTTACCCCTTTCAGGAGAGGAGTAGATTGCAAAATCCTGTTGTAATATCCTAGGAAGCCCCATCTTGTAAGCATGAATTGATCACAGTTTATGTTTAAAAGCATTGAAATGATGGAAAATAATTTTAGAGACACAATTAGAAATCAAATGCAATATTTTTTCAAAAATCGTCGGTGTCGAGAACACTGCTGGGAAAATAGCAGTCCGGATAATTTAAGAATTTTTGACCCAAACCTGGGGGTATTAAATAAGTTAATTTTATGTGAAATTATGGTGAAAAGAAAGAGTTGAAAAATATTTTGGAACACTGAAACTAAGAGTAATGGCAAAATTATAAATAAAGGCAACTTTGAGGGCAATTTTGGAAATCTACTATCTGGGATCCAGAAATGACCCAGAACTATTTTTAAAGGATAGAACAACTTAAAATAAGGTATTTCACTCCCCACACTTGAGGTTGAATCTAAATAGAATAGACAGAATAAATTACAAAAAATTTTGGGGTAAAAAAATATAAATAAGGAAAATTTTGGGCCAAAAGTGCAATTAAACACAGATGTGGAACCCACCAATTAAATCAAACAAAAATTCTAGATAAATAAAGAAGGGGGGCCGGCCATAAGGATTAAAGTGATTTTTTTTATTTATTAAATTATTTTTCATTTATACCAATAGGAATTTAACATGTGGCAATCTATATTTTTCCATTTTCTTTATTAAATTCAAATTGGTTTTGGTGTATGGAAAGAAAGAAAGAATGGATATTAAGGGGATGAGTGGCTGAACCATGAATAGAAGAGATCACCAAAAATATGCTTCCAAACTTTCCAAAGAAAACCAACCAAAATTTGATAGGAAAAGATGAGAGAAAGAAGAGGAAGAAGAGGAAATTGATGGAGATTATGTGACCTGTTTGGTGGAACAAAAAGGAGAAGGAATTCCATGGTCCAAGTTTAAGGTAAAGCTTTCTAAACTTATTTATTTGATTGTATTTAAGAGTTATAAGGTTTGATTTGGCAAATAATTGAAGTAATTAAGCTAAAAAAGGTTAAGAATGTGCTAGGGTTAATGGAGTTTCTAAATTCTGTTTTGAGGCAGTAATTTGTGGCTATTATTCCAAAATTTTAAAGATTGAATTTGAGGATGGTTAAAACATAAAAGTTGTAAATAAATATGTTAATAGATTTAAGTAAAAGGAATTTGGAGAATTCGAAGTGAGGAAAGAGTTATTGGGTAAAAACTGTGACTGACCTGGAATTAGGTTTTCTAAAAAATGCTACTATGTTTTTATTGTACATAATGATAGAGACAGAATTATAAGAAGTGGTCAACATGAAAAGTGTTCATTTGTGTCTTATATATAATCCTATAAAAGGGTTTTGTAATTGGATTTGTGTTTTATGAGATATTATATCATAAGTATAGACTGCCTGGAATAACTGTTTAACAGAATATAGGTTATATAATTCTAATAATTTGAGGACAATATAGTTTGAATTAGAGAATGTGATAAAAATGAAAAATTTTAATTTATATGTTATATAAATTACTATAAAATGGTTTTATAATTATATGAGTACGGAATTGATTATAGGCATAGAAATAGGGTATGTCTGGATAGAGATTTCAGGATAGAAATTTAAATTTGGAAATTCACAAATAATTGTATAGTGATCCAAAAATTCTGAAATTTTGATATGTTATAATTTTATATGTATATTTTTAATATGAAAATTAATTACAGTAATTGGTTAAGTATTGATTGAATTATTAGCAAAAGAACAGAGTCTGCCAGAATAGGATTGCAGGCAGAATGCAGGGTAGCAGGGCTGGTTATAGGCCTAAATTTAAATTAACACCGTAAATTGTATAGTAATGGGATTAATGTGAAATTTAGATATGTTAGAAAATTATATGTTAAGTTTAATTATGAATAAGAATTGAAGCAATTGGATAAGTATAGAGAGATATATAAGTAATAAAACAGAGGTTGCCAGTAAGGTTCTTTATAGGCAAAATCCTAGTAACTTGGAAATTTGAGTAATTTTCTTTAATATAAGTATAAGTAATGTAAGTTTATGTTAAATAGTATCTAAATGGAAATTAATTGGATATGTAGAGTCAAGAATGAATAAGAAATGTGATGGGTACCATAAGAGATAAGACAAAGAATCAAGGATAAAGGAAAAGGGAAATGTAAAAGTTATAAGCTATGGTGAGTAATGTATACATCATTATGCATACCATGTTTGATTGGTTGACCCATGAACATGTTTCCTTCTTGATTAAAATGCCACATTGTTATTGATGATTATTATTTGATCTTCCTAAAGATTGAAATTTATCCATATTTATTGATTGCTATTGATATGGAAATGCCTTTGGTGTACTGATTGACAAGTAAACTAATGCGTATTGATCGAAAGTCGTTGTACCATAATATTCCTAATGATTACTGGCTATTGATATTGATTTCCCTTTGTAACACCTCAACCTAAACCTACCTTGAACCTTAAAAGGGGAACTTAGGGGAAATTTTTTTCTTTCTTTTGAACTTGTTAATACTATGTATTTATGCATGAAACTGATAGATATGCATGTTATATGAAGTGATTTTATGCATTGAAGTTGTTTAAAGGCTGTTAGGACTAAATCAAGTAATGTTGAGTTTTTGGTGAACTGGGGGCAAAATGGTCATTTCACACCCCCTTCGAATTTTTATGGAATTAACACTATATTTGAAGGTAGAAAAGAATTTAAGGACATGAAAATGATATAATTAAGTTTATTTGAATTATTGTTGGAGAATTAAACCCGGTTGAAAATAATTCCTGGCAAGCTGCTCATTTGAGGTGCTTCTTTTGAACTAAGGCTATTTTGGTCTTTTCCTTTGCAATATGGAGTTATATAGTGTATGTAACCTTATGGAATCATTTTAGGCTTGATTAAATCTAACCATTGGATGAAAAGATGAAGAAATGGATGGTT
>CANXYC010294205.1:0-16165 GCA_948193065.1 Aleurites moluccanus | reverse complement strand
CAACTTTGCAACCTACTCATCTAACCATCCAATTTTTCATCATTTGATCCAACGGTTAGATTTAATCAAGCCTAAACTAATACCTTAGGGTTGCACACACTCTATAACTCCATAATATAAAGGAAATGACCAAAATATCCTTAGTGCAACCGAAACACCGAAATCGCACAATTTGCCGAGAAACATTTTTCAATCGGGTTTATTTTTCAAACTAATACTCAATTAAATTAAATAATATCATTTTCAAGTCTTTAAATTCTTTTCTACTTTCAAATATGATATAAAATTCATTAAAATTCGACGGGCGAAAAATGACTATTTTGCTCTCAGTTCACCAAAAATTCAAAATTTCCCGATTAAATCCTAGCAGTTTCTGAACCACTTCTATACCTAAAACTAATTCAAATAACATGCATAACCATCTATTTTATGCATAAACACATGCCATTATCAATGCAAAAAGAAAGAAAAAATTTCTCCCTTATTTGCCCCTCTAATGATTTAGGTAAGGTTTAGGTTAAGATGTTACACTATACATTTAATACATATATAAAAATTATTCTTTACAATTACAACCTACAAATCTTAAACTCTGCATACTATTAAGTGTGTCAATGACAAATAGGAATTAATTTTACTTATACAACCTTTGAAATCTCTATCAGACCTCAGTTGTGTATTTTTCATTTTGAGAGTGCGCTGCCTTTAGGGTTGAAGCCTCCTCTGCATGAGCTATATCATGTCGTTGAATTACAAGCACAGAAGATATAACCCCATGCCTTGACGAGGCCAGCATATCACCAATAGGCCCTAGCTCTGGGTGCTCAGCAAATTCTGCCACCATATTCGACGGCAACCGACCTTTGCCGACGATAATAAGATCATAATCCTTGCTTCTTCCTATTGCTAATACTCCTTGTACAATGTTGCCAGCTACTTTCTCTGTAAACTCCACCACTCCATCCCACTTGCTTTGGAATTCTTTTATTACAGTGTCATACGTTTCCTAACGTATTCCAAATAGCAAAATTAGTCACAAAATCGCAGTAGACAGTATTATTATATTGATATATAGGGTTAATTTGGGGATATTGACATGAAATATTTTATTATATTATTTTTTCTACAAAATGTGCCAAAAAAATAAATATATTCAAATATATTCCATCAGCAAGTTTAATTTTATACCTAAAATATGGAATGAATGATAGCATTTCCAGAATTTAAGAAGTGCTTTATAATATTGTTAAAAGTACTAACAGTTAGGGGAGAGCATGGGGTTTGGTTTGAACTGAATTAAAACTCTCAAAAATTAAATTAATTGAATTGAAATTTTAAAAAATCAATAGAATCAAATTAAAATATATATATATATATATATATATATATATATATATATATATATATATATTAAGAATTATATATTTATTTTGTTAAAAAAAACCTAGAGAACTGAAATATATATATATATATATATATATATATATATTGGTCGGTTTGGTTATTTTAAATATTTTTTGATGAAAATTGAATAGAACTGAATAAATTAAAATTTTTAAAAAATAAATCAAAATCGAAAAGAAATTTGAATCAAATCGATCAAATTAAATTATATTCGATTCAATTTTCAGTTGATTTGATTTTTTGCGCACCCTTAACATTGAAGTGACCTTTTATGGTTGTAAAATTTTAAGTTCGAGTTTTAATCGAAATAAATTTTATTAAAAAATTTGTTCAAATTAAAAGTTTTCTATGATAAAATTAAAAAAAAAAAAAATGCTAAACTTGAAATTAATAAAGTCTACGATAAATCCAAATGTTTAACATATTTTATTTTTCAATTTCAGATTATCAAATTAATTTTAAATTTTAATACTAATTTTGATCAATTGAGGGAGTAATAAAAACTGAAATGTAAATATAAATTAGCTGAGAGAGAACTTGCCTTCTCCTTAGCCGGATTGATAATGGCAGTGGAGGAGAAACTATAACTCTGATGATCATCCACACCTTTCCTCTGCAACCTTTCTTTTTCCACAAATCTCACAACACCAACTTTAATTCCTCCATGTTCAGCCATTCTCCCTCCCAACTCTAATGCTTCTTTATCATCATCACCACCAAACAATATAACACATACTCTCTGTTCCACAACACTATTAGGCCCAGGAGTCTGGGCCCCATTCCCAAATCCACGGTCCACAAAAATCCCCACTGTACACGTGGCATTCTTTAATACCTTCTGATTAACTCCCCTCCATCCATGGCCCACATTGTTCTCTATTGACTCACAATCATCATCATCATATCCTTCCCCTCTTATCCATTGTTTATGAAAAGGTAAAATAATCATGCTCACTCTTTTACTCTCAGCCACTTGGCAAATATCCTCATGCATAGTTGATAAAGGCGATATTGTGGTTGTGGGTCGAACCGAAACTCGAACCAATTCACTATAAGCTTGGAAAGCTCCGGCAACTCTATCTCTCCACCCTCCACGGCGGAGACGGTTAATGAAAGGCAATCCATTTTTACGAACGCGTTGAAACATGATAATGGAGGAGGATCGCTCAGTGAGTTCGACGAGGTGCATGATAAAGAGTTTGAGTTGGGAATTTTTGGTGGATCGAGTTGATTCAATGAGGGAAATAAGAGAAGGTACATTTGCTGGACCATGGAGACATGCGAGAATGCGGAACTCATTGGTTTTGGAGTATTTTGTTGAGGAGATAGTGGATAAGTTGGTGCGACGTCGAGCTGGTTTGTAGATAGTCATGACTGTTGGAGTTGTTATGAAGGTGGTGAAGAGTGCCATTAGTACTAGAATAGCAAATGTTTCGTCATTTAATACCTGTAAAATGGTAGATTAATTAAATATATATTATTTGTCTTTTATATGATATAAGTGAGTATTTGATAAAAAAAATTTAATATAATTATTATGATAGGTAGTTAAAAAATAATTATTTATAAAAATTTAAATAAAAATTAAATTATTTTTTAAAAATAATATTTAAATAAAAAATAAATATTAATAACTAATAATAATTTTATCAAATATTTAAAACAATCAGTTATTAAGTAATAATT
Source organism: Aleurites moluccanus (assembly GCA_948193065.1). Lineage (NCBI taxonomy): Eukaryota > Viridiplantae > Streptophyta > Magnoliopsida > Malpighiales > Euphorbiaceae > Aleurites > Aleurites moluccanus. The sequence continues at coordinate 13,075 of CANXYC010294205.1, read as the reverse complement.
ATTAATTACTGATCACTAGCTAAATTAATAAAAATATTTATTTATTTATTTTTCGTTAATTTTGTGTTTGAATACGATGAATAATTAATTAATATTTATTTTTTAATATATCCAAAATAAAGAATGATGTAATTTTTTAAATAATATAATTTTATATATTTATTTTTCTTTTAAGTGAAAAATATGTTGATATTTTTTTCATATTTTTAATGTTATTATTCAGATAATTTGCTTTTTTTATAAAATTAATATATTTTTCTATTTCTTATAAAAAAAATATACATATAATTAATACATAATTAAATTTAATAATTTTAATAATATGTATTTATGAAAGTATTATTGCATACAAAAATATATATAATTAAAAAGAAACAAATTATATACACAATTATATATGTTTTATTTTTTATTTGAAATGATTACATATGATTGATTCAATTATAAATTCTTATTTCATTTATAAGTAATTAATACTAAATTTTAATTAATTATCCAAGTCAAATTTTATTAAATTAAATAAAAATATAATAAATATAAATAAATGCTTAAAAGTGAGAACTGAACTAAACTTAACTGACCTTTTTCTCCTTGCCGATGTTGAGAACTATTAGTTCGACTAATCCTTTAGTATTCATCAAAACACCAAGAGTCAACGACTCCCTCACTGGAATCATAAACATCATCGCTACCACAAAAGTCCCAATAATCTTTCCGGCACACGCCGTCGTTATAACCAGAACCAAAAGTCCCCACGCTCTTCCGCCGCGAATCGTCGCCACATCCGTCTTTAATCCACTTGAAGCAAAATATAACGGAAGAAGCAAACCTGACACAAAATCTTCAATCCTCTCTATCAATCTCTCTGCAAAATCTCCCCCTTTTGGAATCGTTAATCCAAAAACAAATGCCCCGAATATTGAATGGATCCCTATTAGATCCGTAATAAAACCTGATATCATTACTCCACCTAGAGTCAAACATATATAAGCTTCATCCACCACGCCGTGTTCTGCAGAACAGCGTCGGGCGATCCATTTCATTACGGGTCGGATTAGAACCAACATTATAATTACGAAAATAACACCAGAAACAAATACCCATATTGATATTAATGGGCTTTTACTTTTATGTTCACCTGATCCAGCTTCACCGCTGTCACCGGCTATAGCAACGGCTAAAGCAAGTAAAATCCAAGCTGCCACGTCGTTGAATGCGGCGGCAGCCATTGCAATTTCGCCTATTTGAGTTGTTAGAAGTTTGAGTTCAGCTAGAATGCGAGCGAGTACAGGGAATGCTGTGATTGAAAGAGCAACTCCCATGAAAACCAAGAATTGTGGATAACCAACTTGATCTTGGCCTTTAATTGTTTTTCGGAGGATGAAAGCTACACCTATGCCGCAAATAAAAGGGAGAGAGATTCCGGCAAAAGCTATACCTAAAGCACGCTTTCCACACCGACGAATGGAGGATAAATCTAGTTCGAGACCCACGAGGAAAAGAAAGAAGAGAAGACCAATGCTTGCTACGGATTCGAGTATTGGAATGCTCCATTTAGGGAAGATCTTGTTCAAGTAGTCTTTGTTTCGACCCAAAGCCGATGGCCCTAACAGAATCCCACCCTGAAAATATATACATTAAATTTAACTAACAATAATAAAATAAAATAAAAAAATTCATTGGGATTTATCAAATATATTTTTAATATAAAGTCGCTTTAAAAATATATTCGATTATATTACATTACAGGGATGATAAAATATAGCTTGAAAATATACATATAATATACTATAGGAACATACTATTATCTCAGCAATGACTTTGGGTTGGCGAAGAGGCTTGAGAAGGAAAGCAAAAAAGCGGCTGACTATTAGAATTAAGGTGGTTTGGATTATCAATAATGGGAAGGCAAAATGAAGGGGATTATCTCCTTGCCAAGCTCCATTTGATGAGGTTTTAATGGAACTAATGTTAAAGGGCATGGTTGTTAGTTTAGTTATTAATTATAGATAGGTTATAACTTTTGCTAACTATGGGGAAAGATCAACTCTTTCAAATTTCCATGAAAGGAAGATGTTAATTGTAGAATATTGGAGATGATAACACTGGATATTGAAGAGACGTTGTGCAATTTATAAACAAATGAGAGATTGTCATAGTGCTCGTCACTTGTCCATTAATTGAACTAGTCCGTGAATTCACGTCTTATGTGTGTACAAAAGGCATAATATTGGCCCTTTTTTCCTCTATTTTTTGGAAATTGAATTTTGGACCAATCTATTCTTCTAATATATACAAGTTGGCTATGGACAATAAGAAAATTCATTACACATTTTACATTGGCTTGGGGTTAAATGAGATTTGGCATTAGATATGTTTGGTAAAGTTTTGATATCCAATATCAACTTCACTTGTTTCGTGTGGTAAAAATTTTATTTTTTTAAAATAAAATTTTGAATTCGAATCGAGTAATTAGAAAAAATAAATATTGAAAAATATTTATTTTTTTGTGTGTTTCACCTTATTTAAATATAATATCAAGCAATTTGAGGTTTCATCTAATTTGAATATTGATATCCAATAGCCATGATGTATATTTTTTATGTAGAGAATATATAAAATGGTATAATTATGACCCATTTTGTTGATTAAAAAATGAAATTAAAGGCTCATTTGGATAGGCCTTGGGATCTAGCCTTGATGTTTGAACTTTTAAATTGCTATTATGAGATGTTTAGTAAAATCAACGTATAACTGGAATAATATTTCAAAATTTAATGGTTTAACAATTTAAAATTATAATTAAAAATTTAAATTTTCAATAATTAAAATTTGTCCCTTCAGTTGTTTGTGATAGTTAATCATGATAAAAACTTATAATTGACAGTTAAATGTAAATTGTTAACTGCAACATTGAATCATACAAGCCCTAAATGATACACTTATATTCTTGCAATAATCATTTTCTTATAAAAACAACTTAATTTTGTCTTATATTATCAATTAATAGATTAGTAATGAAACAAATTAGATTTAATTTATTAGCTATAAATAAACTCAATAATAAATAAATTAAAGGTGTTATGTCTTATGCATTTGGCCAGCTCTGGCTTAACGAAAGACGATGATAATTTGGCAATTGAAAACAATTTTTGATTCTATTATTTGTACATGTTTAGATTCGCGTTAGATTCACGTTTAAGAGTTACCGGTGAATTGTGAAATATTCAACGGCTAAAAAAGTGTTTGGTAAAATAAATATTAGGATAACGTTTAAAAAATTTTCACTGGCGTATCAAGAAAATAAAAATAAATAAGACTAAAATAATATTAAAGGGGTATTTAGATATTTAATTATAAAACTCAATTACTATTTAAAAATATATATATTGGCAATTGAAAAATAATTAAGTGTTTAGATAAAAATCAATTATCGATTATTCTCATTCAAATCTGCAAAATCTAATAACAGATAAAAACAGTTATTATCAATTAAAATTTTTACTAACTGTAAAAAATAATTTTATTTTAAAATAACAATTATGAATCACTCATCTAAACACTCTCTAAAATAATTTTAAACATTTTTAAGTAAAAAAAAATAATAATTTTTTAAGTCCACTAACAATAAAAAATTAAAATTTTATCAATAATAAAATGTTCCTAAATTATTATATGGTATTATAAAGCATCAAACCTTAATTAGTAACTAACCAAATTACAAAATAGCAATCCTGAATATTTTAAAATTACTTGAAAAATTAAAAAAAAATAATTTAATTAGAAAATTACAATAATTATAATTATTAAAATATTTATAAAATATATTAAGACCATAATGTCATATGTAGATATAATACGTGACACCAACTTTTTTAAACGCTAAAATTTTTAGCTTTTGAAAGGAAAAGTTATAGGATAGAAATAAAAATCAAATAATTTAAATATAATTAAAAAAAAAAAAACCTTTACCACTAATTAAACAAGAATTCTTACAAAATAAATTAAAAATAATATGTTTCCCTAAAAACTCCTTTCTTGCATAAGATTTTAAGATATTATTATTATTATTATTGTTTAAAAATTTGTAATAAATATATTTTATAAAAAAAAAACTAATTACAATCTATCATTTTATATTTATAAATAAAAAGATAAATATCATTTTAATAATTTTACTATTCAAACGCGATACTAATAATTAAATTACCAAATATATTAAGATTATGTTTAAATGTATAAATTTAAATTTTAAATCTCATATTTTTATTTGAAATCTATAAATTCATAATTTTTTTGTTTGAAGAATATACAGAATTTAAAATTTTAGATTTTAAATTTGAAAATAAAAATATAAATTTTTAGTTAAAGATAAAAATAATAGATTTAAAATAATTAGGTAAAAAATAATATTTGAAATATTAAATTTTGAAGATTAAATTTTATTAAGTATTTAAATCAAATCTAAATTCACTTAATTTTAATAATTCAAACAGAAAATTAATTCACTTAATTTTAATAATTCAAACAGAAAATTTAACTCAAATTTTAATGTAAAATCAAAATTCTTATCATCTAAATAAATTATAAAATTAATTTTAATTGTTAATTTTTAATTTTTAATTAATAACTCACAAATAATCATTAATTATTAATCATTAACAACTTACTGCCACTGTTAAATCAAACAGACGTTAGCTTGTGGTATATACGGTGTTTCGAGTCATTCTTGACTTCTCAACTATGTTAACTTGAGGGCAACACGTGTAATGTGAAAAGTCCGGGGTAATACAAAGAAATTGGTGAATCTTGACTAAGTAAATTTCTTGTTAATTGTTTCTATGATATCAACTTTTCCACATTTCTTCAATATATTATTAATTAATATATTTTTGTGTACATATTAGAATTGACCAGTTTATCAAATAAAATTATTCATTAGCTATAAAGTATTAACAATATTTATTAGCTTGAGATTATCATTGAAATTAAAATAGAATTAATTTTCAATGATTACAATTTAGAAAAATTAACAATTAATTAATCTATCTAATAATTGTAGCAATTCTTATTATTAAATTAAATTATATGACACATATTCAAATAAAATGTTTTCAACATAACAATCAAACATTTTTGGTGGATAATCACGAGACTCTTGCAAATGTATAACATCAACATTTTTGTGAGCAATATGCTTTTGCAGTTGAAATTTGGCATAATCGTGTAACCATTCTATGTATCATTTGTTAATGTCAAAAACGTCTCCATTAAACTATTAGATCAATAATTATGAATTTATCAGGAAAATGAAAGATTTAAAAATAATATATTTATAATAAAAACAAATTTGAAAATTAAGCCTTGTGATGAGATAATACGAAACGAATTTATGTTGACAAATATGTAAAATATAGTTGTGCTTCACATAAATCACCGGTTAACGAACTTTTTTATAACTCGACTCCATGACTATCATTTATTGTTCAAGATTCGAGGATCAAGGCCATGCCACAAATAATTTGTGGCTAGGACAAATTTAAAATTTTTCTTAGGAGAACTGATTTTCAGAAGATTTAATTTTTAAAGGATAAATTATAATTTATTTCTTAAGTTTTGATAAAAAATGAATGAGTTTCTATTTTTTGAGAAATTAATGATATTATTTTTATATTTTTATTTCGTTAGATTATTTAGTCATTTTATTTATTTTTACTATTAAATATCTATAAAAAGACTAGAATACTCCTCATTCATTCTTAACTTTTCCATTCCACCCGTGAAATTTTTATCCCCTCATAAACTAATATAAAAATTGAACCCACTCAATGAGATGATCATTTTATTGAGAAAACTATTCCACATCGAATAATGACAAAATATATAAAGGACTTATAAGTAAGTGGATGTAAGATCTAACATAAGCCAATTAATTTTGTACATGTCGGTTCCAACATTTGTCCACTTATAAACTCACGAATGTACGAGACCCATAGATTTTAATATGCTATTAAATATTTATGTCCAAATAGGCTAAATTCTGAGAACAATGTTAAAACTCCCATTGTTAGACTAATGATAATGCAAATCTGGTTTGAAGAAGGCCAATTCATTAATGAGCAAGTGTCAACCGGCTTGTTGATGTTAGGCTATTAGCCAAATCCGGTTGCACTTAAGGGGGTGTGTTGAGAAAAATATCACATATCGAATAATAACAAAATATAAAAAGGACTTATAAGTAAGTGAATGTTGAATTTAGTATAAGTCAATTGATTTTATAAAAGTGGGTTCCAATACTTGTCCACTTATAAGTTCACGAGCGTACATGCCCGTAGACTTTAATACATCCAAAAGAGCCATGCAAACTCATCAAACATGACCATACCAATATATATATATATACTGAAATGATCAATATCCAAATATCAACAAAAGCTACAATATCAGGAAGCTATAAAGTAATTTATTTTAAAATTTTCTATTACCCACAACAAAAAGATATAAAGATAACATTAAAGTAAATATCTTTATGAGATGAAATCAAAGTTATAGACAAAAAAATTAAAAAAGATAAAATTTTGATAAAGGGAATGAGCTTAAACGAATTGGGTTGTCTTTAATATGAAAAGGAAGCTCTAGTCCTTAGCCACTGCTAGTTCGATCCAATCCTTGACCACCATTGTTAACAAATTTACAATGACTATTTATGTATTTTTAAAGGAAGATGTGAAGAAAAGAAAAGGAGTGAAAATGGTAATAGCAGAGGATAAGGAGCAGGTGTTGGTGGAGAAATTGAAATTGGATAGAGAAATTAGAGCATTCACAAAGAGAATGGTAGGAATAATGGAAAAAAAAAATGATGAAGGAGACAGAGAACTCGTCCTTCCATTATCATAAGGATATTTCAAGTATGAATTTTTATTTTCTTTTTCTTTTTTCTTTTTTTCTTTTTTTCTTTTTTCACGAAAAAAATATAACACTTTTTCATCATGGATCAAAAGATCAACCTCTAAGTCATTATCCACAATTAGAATATATGTTTATGCATCATCTCACACTATGGAGCAATTAGAATAGGACATCCATAATAATGTTTACATTACAAATGAAAGTTACCAAAACTATATATGAGGAAGTTTCTTGTGGAGAAAAATGATCAAGAAGTTCTATCTTCCAATTGAGGACTCTCTTCTACTCTAGCACCTGAAAAATAATTAAAGAGGGGTGAACTTTTAATTCAATGAACTATGAAATATATCAATCCTGAAGGTTCTTTGAAAGAATATAATGAATTATATATATATATATATATATATATATATATATATATATATATATATAGGTTCAATGAAAAATAACATCAATGTGCCTAGAAAGAAAGACATCAATCCATCAATATATATATAACAAAACAAAACGATAAAAATAATAGTATCACTCCCTATAACAATGATCATATGCTTGTGTGATCTATAACTTGATCATGGCTAGGTAGATACAATAACTTGATCTTAGCTTTGGTGTAATTAAATTAATCCAAATACACATCATAAAATCACATTCCCTAACAACATGAAGGGATGTTTTTGTTGTTCTACAACAAACAAGACACCATTCATCACTAATAAAACTCTTAACTCTCCTAACCGTTAGTGAAAAAATTATCTTTTACTTAGTAGATCCATTATCTCAAACTTGATAAAGCATCAGTTGAATCTCTAAGAGAGTAGATTTCAGAAACTGTGCTTAGTAGCTCTAGTGCAAATGGGAGTTTGATGGTGCCTTTTGTTTTATATGCATAGTGATTGGATAACTATTTATCCCTAATGGAATTAATATGTTTCGTTATGATGATCTTTCATAATCGATAATATAGCTCTTAAATTACTTGTTACATGATCTTTTATCAGTGTGGAAAATAATGTGATAGGTCAACCTAGTACAAGTACTTAAAATAGTTTGTGGTCATAGAATTCTTCACTTAGGCTAGTCCGAAATATCAGTACTTTTGTTTGTTTTCCTAATTAGTATAAATTATTAAGAGAGTGGAATTGGCAAGTCACAAACTACTTGACTAGGATGTCAAGACAAACATGTGAATACTCATTAAATGAGTAGTTAAACTGTGATGTAGGTTAAACATAGTCACGCCTCCCTCATCAATAGCCTGTCACCTCTCCAGTCTAGCTATTGGTTCCATCGGTGCAACTACAGGTTGAACAGGTGGAGGAATTAGTACTAGTGGGGGTTCCTGTCTGGCTTTCCTTAACTCTTCATTTACCCTCATAAAGGCTTAAATTTCGCTCAATAATGCTTCTACATTTCCTTCCCCTATTGATTATGCTATTCCTGGTTCTTGTACCGTCTTTGTATATGAGGTGGTTCCCTTACTTCTTCTCGCATCAAATACTCGTTAGAGGCTATTTCAGGCTCCGCCCTAGGCATCTCTACTCTACCTCTACCCTGACCTCTACCACGGGGTCTACCTTTGGGAATCATCTTTGATCACTATAAGAAAAATACGAAAATTATCATGTAATGGATAACGCATAAAAAAAATACACTTATATATAACGTATATTGCAAATGACGAAATGGAAATCTTATGCTCTATGATTTTACCTATATCCAAGTAGTACATGCTTATCTAATTTATTTATAAACTAGGCTCTGATATCACATTTGTCACGTCCCAAAAATGAAACATGATGGTTCTAAGGTGTGGGACCCGTCTATACAATCAACACCCGTAAAATTCCTATTATAAACTCGTCAACCTCCAATTTTCATAATTTATTCCCATCTCAACACCAGCACATAATTCTCATAATTTATTCTATCAGCAAACATTTAGTTATATAATCTATATATACTAATATATTTACATTATATAATTAATTATTAAACATATAAGCCACTGACTATATAACCATGGAGCTACTACAAAATAACCAAAGGAGTAAGCTTAGAATATTTACATAGCAAAAAGAAACCAGTTCATCTGAAGAATAAAAGAAGTCTCAGGAACCGTCTTAACTACTCCTGACTTAAAAATGTTAAATAACTAAAAGGTGAATGTAATAAGGTAAAGTCACATTAAATCACCAAAATCAAATTGGGTATTCAATAACATTCAAGATAAAATAAACAAGAAATTTTCACATATTATTGAATTGATTTCTCATGGATAGGTTTGGTTTGGATTCCAAAGGAGTCAATATACTAAATGACAATTAATTTAGTATTAAACATTTGGTGGATGTCAAATTTGATTTTAGTGAGACATTTTAGCAAGCATGTGGTAGGAAAAATTTTCAAGCAATTTAACAAGGGTTTAGGTTAAATTTTTATGATACCAATTGATCATTTAGCAACAACTCAATATAAATAGGAAATTCAAGTATTCAATTTGTTCCAATAACACATAATTTAAGGAAAATTATAGGCAAAAATTAGCAAAATTTTTAAGGAAAATACAAAGGAAATTTCGGCCATACTAGAGTGAAATAGGGGAAGGGCTTCACAAATCAACCAAGGTTTCAAATATGCTTTATGATGCATTTATAACTCACCTAGTAGCTTAGTTGCATCAAAATCACTTTAAAACTTCAATTCCTCACATTAAGCAAAATTGTTCTTCTCCACCGTCACCATCCTCTTTTCCCTGTTTCTTTAGTTCTACAATACATATTTAGTATGTTTTAGGCTATTTTAAATATGAAGAATTATAATCTAAGTTCAATTTGAATTATACACATTTATACCAAAAATTAGATTTTGGCATAACCACTAATTCAAGCTCTAAGCATCCTATAATTATGTATATCTATCTAGATGCTAATATATTCATATGCAATCACCAAAGAATTCATTATTGCTTGAAAGAAAGCAAAAGAAATTGATTTACCTCAAGTTCTTCAAAAATCCAACTTAGCTCCCTTGAATTGTTTAGGTTTTCTTTAGAGTTTTGATGAAAATTTTCAATATATAAGGTGTTTTTAAGTATTAAACTAGGTATAAAATTTATGGGATTCAAATTTAGAGTTGATTTAATGAAGGAATTTTTTGTTGGAAGAAAGAAAAATGGAGGAAGAAATGGTGATGGAGGTTTCAACCATGTAGGAGGAAGAATGAGAAATTTTAGAGTTTTATAGAAATATGTGAAATTTTAAGATATTTATGAAGTTTTGACAATTTCACTTTAACCCCTCAACTTTCATTATTTACAAATTGACTCCAAAACTTTTAATATTTATACTTTGTCTCCAAAACTCATTTTAAATACCACTAGTTTCCATAACTTATTTGTCATATAAATTTTAAGTCTCATAATTAATTTGGTGAATTTTTATGTTTAATTATGTAATTTAGGTATAAATTTAAATTTTAGGTATCAAACTGTTATTTTACCTTTAATTGTTTATTTTGAGTACTAAATTATTATTTTAAGTTTAATTCTTTAATTAAGGACTATAAATGTAACACCCCAGTTTAAAGGCTTAGAATTTCAGCTTTAAAAGGGCAAACTTGAGAAATGTTTGCTATGTTTGAAAGTTATATATTATGCATGTTTATGTTTAAATTGCATGTTTATGAATGTTTTAGAAAGTTTTACATATGTAAAAGTGCTTTAAAGACTGTTAGGAAGAAATCGGGAAAAACTCAACTTTTGGTGAACTGGGGGTAAAATGGTCATTTCACACCCCTTCAAATTTTATGGAAATAAACATGATATTTGAAGTTAGAAAAGAATATTAGTACATGAAAATAATGTTATTTAATTTATTTGAAGTTTTGTTGGAGAAATAAACCCGGTTGAAAATAGTTCCCGGCAAGCTGCTCAATTGAGATGCTTCGGTTGAACTAAGGACAAAATGGTCTTTTCCTTTGAGATATGGAATTATATGGTATATGCAATTCTATGAAATCATTTTAGGTTTGATTAAATCCAACCATTGGATTAAATGATGAAGAAATTGATGGTTAGATGAATAGGTTTCACAATTCCTATCATAAGATCAAAATATAGGATTATTAGTTTTGGTTTTGGATTTGGTTTATCAAATGTATGTGTAAGCCATATTTGTTGACTTTGATTAACCAATAGTATAAAAGTAAGAATGATGGATGGGTGGATGGCTAGATTTCACTATTTTTAACATAAGCCTATGGTATGGAATCATTCTTTGATATTTAGGTGGATTTTTCCCACCACTTCACCATTGTTATCTTCCTTAAGCATTATATGTTCAGAATTTTCTCTTTCTCTCCACCAAAGTTTCGGCCACTTTAGGGATACACCAAAGCTTATGATTTTCTTCCATTTTTAGATGGAAACATATCGATTCCATTAGCCTAAACACAAATATAACCTTATATTTCAAGGAAAAACTTGAAAAAGCTAAGAATCAAAGCTTTGAAGTTTTGAAAGAACTTTTGGTAAGTTAATGGTTTTATGATTCTTTTGATTCAAATATGTTTATATGATGTTCTTTGATGATTATTAGTAGTTAAAACACATTTTGAATGGTTGAAATGCAAAAAAGTTGGATTGAAACCCTAATAGGAAGAACTTGGAATTAATTTGATGTTTTGATAATTCTTTTGGTTTAAATGATGTTCAAATGATGTGTATGATATGAATTTGTGGTCAAATAAAGGAAACAAATCCATTTGGTTAATGTTTTGTTTTGGCCAAAACTAATGGTGATGAACATGATGTTTGATTTTTTGGTGTTTAATGGTTTAAAAGGTATGAATGATGTATATTTAGTGTGTTTAACATGAATTGATGGCTAAATGTTGGAAAGAAACACATTTGAAATCAAACTTGGTTTGGCCGAAAGTTTGAGGTGCTTGGAATGATGAATGTGCTTTGATATTTGATAGGTTTAAATGGTTAAATGTTATGCATTTGGTGTATATTAATGTTGTATAATAGAATGGTATTGAAAAATGGAAGAATGGAATGATTTCCATTAAAGTATAACAATGTAGACTTTACTACTTTAAGGTGTTAGGTTAATGCAAATGAAGGAGTAAGGTTTGAATCTAAGGACATAAATGATTGGAATGTATAAGGTTAAATGTGGGAAGGTTGAATGGTATAAGTGATTTGAAAGCATACTTGAAAATTTGTGTATGTTTGGTATGGAATATTGAGCTAAGTGTTTGGAAGTTCATAACTTAGCATAATAATGATGAACATGTATAATGTGAATAATATATGATGATAGAAATGCATTTGATACATAAAAGGTATGAAAAGTGTTAAAACAATGATATAGAGCCTTTAAGGTGCAATATGGGTCAATGTGTGTTTATGCATGTGGATATGTGTTAATATGCTTGAATATGCTTTGATATGTGTTTTGATATGAGTAATAGTGAGTATGAGTCTTATAAGAGCAATTTGGATATTATAGGAGAAAGTTCTCAGGCAAGAGCAGCCGACGGCGAGTCGCGGGCTGACTAGAGTTTCTGGGGAATTATTTGGGAGTTTTTGATAGAGGTGATTCTATATATATGATTGATACATTATTCATTCATAATTCATGCATTTATACATATGAAATGATAACCTTGCTTGAAAACCATTAATGATCCATTTTTGGGCAGATTTGCCAATATGACCTAAAATAGAGCTACTGAAATGCCTATAATTGGCACAAACTTTGAATTGCTATAAAAGTTATTCTGAAAGGTTTTTTCACCTGAAACCAAGCCTAATTGTCTATTATATATATGTACTTGTTATTGGTACAAAGAAAATGCCATGTGTATATTAATTTCAAGGCAAACCAGAAAGTGCCTGAAAAATGAGAAGCGAACCCGTAATTTGGGAGCTAGTTGCGGCAGCGCAATTTGGGCCCCGTCGGGCAAATTTTTGTTATGACCCAAATTTGTTATATTATTGATTATGGATATATTTATGATATTTTCACAGCCATATGAGATATAATTATGCTATATTCATTGCTATATGAGACTTATTTGATATGTTTATGCTATATGAGACATTTGCATATAATATGTTATAACATGACTACTTCGATGGTGTAGAAACAAACTATCG
>CANXYC010294060.1:0-18404 GCA_948193065.1 Aleurites moluccanus | reverse complement strand
ACACTATATAAGTCTATAATGCATAGGAAAAGACTAAAGTACCCCTAGTTCAATCGAAATCCCAAATCGAGCAGCTTTGCCCGGGATTATTTTTTACCGGGTTTAATTCTCCAACAATTATTCATTTAAACATAATATCATAATTTTTATGTCCTAATATTCTTTTCTACCTTCAAATATGATATTAATTCCATAAAAAGTCAAAGGGGTGTGAAATGACCATTTTGCCCCCAGTTCACCAAAAACTCAAAATTTTCCGATTTCATCCTAACAGCCTTTTAACCACTTTAACTCATATAATACATCATAAAACATGCACATATATTCAATTCAAGCATAAACATATAAGAATACACAACTTTCAATTCAAGAAAAATTTCCCCCCTATTTGCCCCTTTATGGTTCAGGTTAGGTTTAAACTGAGGTGTTACATAATCTTAGATTGCTAGTGAATTGTTAGGACCAAACGTTTTTAGGATTATAATATAATGTCTTAATAGTTGGAAGATTATTTAGGAGCCAATTGAGCCAAGATCAATTGAAATATTATGTTAACTAGATTAATAATTTATTTGGTTAATATATTCATCGTGATGATAAATAATGATATTTTAGAGGACTAATTATTATAGCATTAATTAGAATATAATTACTATATTAGGATTAAAGCAAATAATTATTTTACTGAATTTTTTGTGAGTTATTTCAAAATTTTATTTTGGAGTTTCGAGTAACTAATGGAATATTTATTGGACTATTATAGATAATTGATTATTTACTAATTTCAGATCATTGAGACGTGTAAAATTTATAATAGATATTTATTGTTAAGCTAAAAATTCAGAAGGGATCAATTGATTTAATGATGAAGGGTATAGACTATTTATTAAAAGTGTGGTCATTTTTATTTTAGGGAACTATGTCTAATTTTAGGGGAGATTCTGCCGAAATTTCGTCAAATTCTTAAAATTAGTTTTTTTATTATTTCTGAATAAGTATTTGAATATTATTCTAATAATTCTCGTATTTGATTCCAGTATTTCAGAAGTTTTCCTTCCTGTCAGTCAGGAGGCGCTTCGATGGAGCCAATCAATTAGATGATTGTCAAGTGTTGTAAGTGATACTTTCTAATATATTATTCATATTTTTTATGGATGTGCATTTATATATATATATATATATAGTTCCAGTATTTCAAATGTTTTCCTTCCTATCTGTCAGGAGGCGCTCCAAGAGAGCTAGTCAATTAGACGGTCGTCAAGTGTTGTAAGTGATACTTTCTAATATATTTTTCATGTGTTTTTATGCATATGCATATATATGTGTGTGTGTGTGTGTGTGTTTGTGTGTGTCCCTATATCATCCTATTCTCATACATCAACCACACGTAATACGATTCACAATATATAATGCATCATCTTAATCTTATACATCAACCACACATTTGTGGTTGTATATATGTAGCTCTATATCATCCTAATCTCATACATCAACCACACGTAATACGATTCACAATATATAATGCATCATCCTAATCTCATACACCAATCATTTATAGTTGATGTATGAGATTAGGATGATGCATTATATATTGTGAATTGTATTACATGTGGTTGATGTATGAGATTAGGATGATATAGGGCCACACACACACACACACACACACACACACACACACACACACACACACACACACACATACATATATATGCACATGCATAAAAACACATGAAAAATGTATTAGAAAGTATCACTTACAACACTTGATGACCGTCTAATTGACTGGCTATACATTATAATTATTAATTAAATTATGACATGTGCTTGTATATGTTGCATTATATATTGTAAATCGTACTACGTGTGGTTGCTATATGAGATTAGGATGATATAGGGCCATATAGAGTACTGGTCATGGATATGATTATGATTGGATGAGCTATGACTGGTGTATGACTGCTTGGGGACTTGCTCATCGCCTGACGGTATTGTCAGTTAGGTCGGCGTTGCTTGGTTAAATATAGTGATGATTGGGTTGGATTAAGAGATAGTATTGTACTAAGAGAGTGTAATACCCTAGAAAAGCCTACCATAATTATATGATTAAAGTTCTCAGTATGTGATTTGAAATCATCAAAATGACTAAAATAATTTTAGAGACTCAGTTAGAATGTAAATGAAGTATTTTTCCGAAAAACATCGGTGTCAGTATCACTGTCGCAAAATAGCAGTCCGGTTGACAGATGAATTTTTGATTCTGACTAGGGGTAAAGAATCATACCTATGCATGTGTAATTAAAGTAAAAAGAAAGAGGTGAAAAATGTTTAGGAACACTGAAAAAGTAAGCGATGGCAAAATCGTAAATAAATGGAACTTTGGAGGTATAGTGGAATTTGGACTGTCTGAGTTTCAGAACGGCTCTGAAACTATTTTTTATAATAAAGTATAAATAAAAATAAGATGTTTGAATCTTCATTTTGAAATTCAAATTCCAACAGAATCGTCAGAATAAATTATAGAAGGAAATGTGGCAAAAATATAATTTAAGGAAAGTTTAAGGACCAAAATAAAATTTGCCAAATGTGACTTAGTATATAAGCCACACTTAGAAATTTTTTCTTCATTTTCTTCTTCTTCTTGTCCGAAATTTCCCATTTCTTCTCCCAGCATTTTCCTTCAATTTTGTTAAGGAAAATCAATGGAAACTTGATTCAAACCTTGAATCTTCCATCTTCTATCCATTTGCTACCTTGGAAATCAAAGAATTTCAAGAACCAAACACTTTGAATTTTCAGCCAAATCTTCAATTTCAGGTAAAATGATGTTTTGTTTAATTTTATGATTGATTTAGGTTTATTAGATGTTAATTAGATTGGGTCATGTATTTAATTGCATCAATAAATGCATATAGCATTTTCCCCAATTTTCAAACCCTAAACCTAAGTTGTATGAAATGGCTATGTGATTTTGGATTAGTATATGTAAATTAAGTTTAGAATATGTTAATTGGAAGTTAATTGATGAGTTATTTATGGTTGGTTTGATATAGAAAATCAAATTGAGGAAATTTGCCATTTTTGCCTACTTTGAAGAATTGGAGGCAAATCAATTTTGGTGTCTTATTTGGAGTATTAGTTGAGTATTTTATGCATTAAATAATATGCCTAAAGTGTTAAATTGAAGTTTGGAATTCATATACAAAAACCTTATTTTAGCCGAACCCTAAATGCCATTTTTGCCTTTGGTTTTTATCTTCATTTTGGCTTGTTTTCCTAAGCCAATTTGATCCATTTAATGTTGTTAATTGTTGTGTTTATAATACCTATAGAATTTCCTATAATGTGTGTTGTTTTTGATAATTGGGGCAATGTTGTAGTTGCATCCAAACCTTGTCAAATTGGCTACCCAAAGTTGCCTACCAAGTGTTTGTCAAATTGCCTAGCGCAAAAATCCATAGGCCAACCATTTGAATGCCATTGTCGTTAGCGACAATGGCATGTCAATTGTGTTAACTTTTTATTCATAAATGACCAACTTATGTTACATCCCATTGTTGGTTGCCAAACCCTTGGTCATTGTATAATCACTTATTATTGCTATTCCTTTGGTTTTATTGCTCATTGAATTGATTGATGATGAATTATTGATACTTGGTAATGCCATTATTGTGAAATGGTGTCTATTGACTTGTTTTTGTTTCTATTGTTTCCAATATGATTTGATAGAGTCACCGCCCCGACAGGGTAGTGGGTACATACTATCGACATTATGCACATTGTATTATTATGCCCTAGCTGGAAAGGGTTATCAGTCCTAGCTATAAGACCTGATCCGTCTTATGTTTATTGATATGAGACTGATATGTGTTTGACACATATTCTATGCGTTTCATGGTCCAATATCTGTCTTGTCCATGTGATATACCTTCATTTGATATGAGTATTGACTTTACTATCATCTTCTATACTTGATTATGTATATTGAGATTTTTGAGTAGATTGATTTATTTATTTCACTATAGGATGGCACTGCTGCTGGGAATGAAAAAATATACTGCCACCTTTAGCACCAGCAGCAATGCCATCCTATGTTGCACCTGTTGCAGTACCTGTTGCTCCAACTCCTGTACAACTAATTGTGGTTCTTGAAGATCCTATTGTATAGGGAGCCCGCCGAGTTATTAAGGAGGGTGGAGTTTTTATGTTTAGCTTTCTGAAGCTAAACCTACCAGAGTTCATAGGTGATAGAGGCAATGAGCCGAGTCATTTTTTTGAGTAGGTTGAGAAGGTAGTTAGGAGACTACCTTGTTTTGATATCAGGGTTGTGGAGCTAGTGGGTTTGTTACTGAAGGGGAAAGCCTAGACATGGTTTTCTCGATGGATGAAGCCCAGATTGTATGGTAATCATCCTCCTACTTGGGCTGAGTTCAGATAGGGGCTGATTGATGAGTTTCTGACAGAAGAGGTGAAGACCAAGAATTTGATATAGTTTGAGTAGGGCAGTAGGTCAGTTGAGGAGTATAGCGAGGAGTTTATCAGATTGAGTAGGTATGCTAAAAAGATTGCTCCTACTGAGGCAGACTTGATTAGCAGGTTCAGGAGGGGTTTGCATGCCTCATTGCATAATGCCCTACTAGCTACAGAGTTCACATCTCTGACTACTATCATCCACAAGGCTAATCGGATGGAAGAGAAATATAAGTCAGAGAGAGCAAAGAGGGATCAAAAAAGGAAGGGAGGACCTAGATCACAGGGTAAGAGGGGAGAGAGCGCTCCCAGCCTAGACAGATTGAACCAATACCCAGGTTTGATCAGAGACCTTCGTCTGGCAGTCAGAGGAGAAGGACACAGAGTAAGGGACCTCTAGTGCAGTCTGCACCAGCTTATTCTCAGGGTTCTTCTAGACTTGCTACACAGATGCCCAATATGCCTACTTGTGGTTTTTATGGTAGAAGGCACAGAGGGGAGTGTCGGTGTCAGACATGTGCCTGCTTGAAATGTGGGCAGCATTGACATTTTATCAGCAGATGTCATTTGCTAGGTGATCAACAGCCATCTGCTACAGTTTCTCAGCCCACTGTTCAAATGAGTCAGAATTTTACTAGAGAGGCTCCTGGTAGGGGCAGAGGCAGAGGACAGGCACCGAGCAGCAATCAGGCCCTAGCAGGCAGAGGTCAGGGGCGAGTATTTGCTGTCAACACTCAGGAGGCACAGAGATCGGATAATGTAGTTACAGGTACCATTTTGATACAAAATGAGATTGTTGATGCTTTGTTTGACTATGGTGCTACACATTCGTTTGTTTCACCTCAGTTTGCAAGTTTGCACCTAAGTTAAATAAAGATAGGCAATTGTTGAGTGTGCCTCTAGTGATAACTACACCTATGATGGAGAGTATAAAAGTGGATTATTATTACCCTGATTGTGTGATTGAAATAGATGATAACATTCTGCGTGCTGATTTAATTAAACTGTTTGTGTTAGAGTTTGATGTGATCCTTGGTATGGATTGGCTAACGACACATCGAGTAGTTATTAATTGTTATGAGAAAAGGGTTAAATTCCAGCCTGAGGGACAACCAGAATTTGAATTCCTGGGTGATCCATGGGAGTTTGAAATCAGTTTTATTTCTGCTATCCAGGCTAGAAGGATGATAGGAAAAGGTTGTTCAGCATACCTGGCTCATGTGATTGAAGTGCAGAAGATTTTTGTAGATATTAATAAGATACAAGTAGTTCGAGAATTCTTTGATGTCTTCCCTGAAGAATTCCCAGGATTGCCCCCATATAAGGAGATAGAGTTTGAGATTAAGATGTATTCATGCATCGATCTGATATCCATTCCTCCATATAGAATGGAACCAACAGAGTTGAAAGAATTAAAGGTGCAATTGTAGGAGTTATTGGATAGAGGATTTATTAGAATGAGTAGTTCTCAGTGGGGTGCTCCAATATTATTTGTGAAAAAGAAGGATGGCTTTCTAAGGATGTGCATTGATTATAGACAGTTGAACAAGGTGACAGTGAAGAACAAATATTCGTTACCACAGATTGATGATCTGTTTGATCAATTGCAGGGTACCAGTCATTTCTTTAAGATTGATTTGAGATCTGGGTATCACCAATTGAGAATCAATAAGGGTGATGTACCCAAGACTGCTTTCAAAACCGGATATGGACATTATGAGTTTCTAGTATTGCCATTCTGGTTGACTAATGTACCGGCTGCATTTATGGATTTGATGAACAGGGTGTTTAAGTCATTCTTGGATAATTTGTCATAATGTTCATTGATAACATTCTTATCTATTCCAGGAGTAAGGAGGAGCATTCAGAGCATCTGAGGATTATATTACAGACACTTTGAGAGCATCAGTTGTATGCTAAGTTGTCTAAATGCTAGTTCTGGTTAACTGAAGTGTATTTTCTGGGTCATGTGGTTTGTAAGGAGGGTATTATGGTAGATCCTCAGAAGGTTGAAGCAGTTGCAAATTTGCCTCAGCCTTCTAGTGTTTCAGAGATCCGTAGTTTCCTTGGTATGGCAGGATACTAAAGATTTGTGTAGGATTTCTCCACGAGTGCTCCAATGTTAGTATTGCCGTCTGAGGATGAGAAGTTTACAATGTATGGCGATGCTTCCCGAATTGGATTGGGATGTTTTTTTATGCAGCTTCAAAGAGTGATTGCCTATGATTCACGATAGTTAAAGAAGCATGATGGGAACTATTTGACATATGACTTAGAGATGGCAGCAGTAGTGTTTGCACTGAAGATCTAGAGGCATTGTTTGTATGGGTTTAAATGCGAGATATATACTAATCATAAGAGTTTGCAGTATATACTTCAGCAGAAGGATATGAACCTCCAACAGTGCAAATGGGTTGAGTTGCTAAAGGATTATGATTGTGAGATTCTTTATCATCCGGAAAAGGCTAATGTAGTAGTGGATGCACTAAACCGAAAATCTATAGTTAGTCTAGCTCACATCTCGGTTGTCAGGAGACCTCTGATCCAAGAGATGAAGGAGTTAGCTGATATGGGTATAGAGTTGGATTTGGGATCCCAGGATCGAAACTAGGCTCTGATAGCCCAATTTCGGGTTAAGCCACTATTGATAGATCATATTAAGGTGGCACAAAATAGGGATCCATACCTACTGAAGCTAAAGGGAGATGTTCAAAATGGTAAGGCAGCAGAGTTCACAATAGAGAATGATGTACTGAAGTGTGGGAAGTGGATATGTATACCCGACATTGATGGCCTACGAGATTAGATTATGAGAGAGGCTCACTGTTCATTATATAGTGTACATCTAGGAATTACCAAGATGTACCATAATCTGAGAGATGTGTATTGGTGGCCTGGTATGAAAAGAGATATAGCTCGGTTTGTCTCTACATGCTTAGCCTGTCAACAGGTTAAGTTTAAGCATTAGAAGCCGTCTGGTTTGCTTCGGGATATTGAGTTGGCAGAGTGGAAATGGTAGCATATTACTATGGATTTTATAGTCGGTTTACCGAGGACTATATGGGGTTATGACTCTATATGTGTTATTGTAGATCGATTGACAAAGTCTACTTATTTCCTAGAAGTGAGGACTAGTTACTCTGCAACTCAGTATGCACAGTTGTATATGGACAAGATTGTACGGCTTCATGGAGTGACAGTGATGAACATATCTGATAGGGATACATAGTTTACTTCTCAATTTTGGCAAAAGTTTCAGGAGGCTATGGGTACCTAGTTACGGTTCAGTACAGCTTTCCATCCACAGACCGATGGATAGTTAGAGAGGACTATCCAGACTTTGGAGGATATGTTGAGATTATGTGTTTTGGATTTTAAAGGTAACTAGATCAGTATTTGCCACTGATTGAATTCTTCTACAACAACAGTTACCATTCTTCTATTGGAATGGCTCCTTATAAAGCACTATATGGTAGAAAGTGTAGATCTCCAGTATGTTGGGTGGAACCAGGGGAGAATCAGTTAGAAGGCCCAGAGTTGATAAAAGAGATGACTGAAAAGGTGCCTATTATTAGATATTGGACGAATACCGCTTTCAGTAAACAGAAGAGCTATGCCGATCCAAAGCGGAAGGATGTTCATTTTGCAGTTGTTGACCATATCTTTCTTAAAATCTCACCAATGAGAGGTGTTATGAGATTTGAAAAAAAAGGAAGCTGTCACTAAGATTTGTAGGCCCATTTGTGATACTTGAGAAGATTAGCAATGTGACTTACAGATTGGCTCTTCTACCAAATTTGAGCCATGTTCATCCGGTATTCCATTTCTCTATGCTGCGGAAATATATATCTGATCCATCATATATATTGGAGGTATAAGATATTGGGGTTAATGAAGACCTGTCATTTGAGGAGCTACCTGTAGAGATTGTAGATAGACAAGTCAGGCAATTGAGGAACAAAGAAATCCCAATAGTTAAAGTGCTATGGAGGAATTAGTCGATGGAGGAGTGCACATGGGAAGGTGAGTAGGACATGAAGGACAAATATCCATTCCTGTTCCAACATTATGGTATGTATGTATTTTAAATTCGAGGACAAATTTATTTGAAGGAGGGCAGAATGTAATAATACCCTAGAAAACCCTACCATAATTATATGATTGAAATTCTTAGTATGTGGTTTGAAATTATCGAAATGACTAAAAATAATTTTAGAGACTCAGTTAGAATGTAAATGAAATACTTTTCTAGAAAACGTCGGTATCGATATCGCTGCCGCAAAAATAACAGTCCGGTCGACAAATGAATTTCTGATTCTGACTAGGGGTAAAGAATTATATATATTCATGTGTAATTATAGTAAAAAGAAAGAGGTGAAAAATGTTTAAGCCACACTTAGAAATAGAAACTTGATTCAAACCTTGAATCTTCCATCTTCCATCCATTTGCTACCTTGGAAATCAAAGAATTTCAAGAACCAAGTACTTTGGATTTTAGGCCAAATGTTCAATTTGAGGTAAAATGATGTTTTATTTGATTTTATGATAGATTTAGGTTTATTAGATGTGAATTAAATTGGATAATGTGTTTAATTTTCCCCAATTTTTAAATCCAAAACCTAAGTTGTATGAAACGGCTATGTGATTTTGGATTAGTATATGTAAATTGAGCTTAAATATGTTAATTGGAAGTTAATTGATGAGTTATTTATGGTTGGTTTGATGTAGAAAATCAAATTGAGGAAATTTTTCATTTTTGCCTACTTTAAAGAATTGGAGGCAAATCAATTTTGGTGTCTTGTTTGGGGTGTTAGGTGAGTCTTTTATGCATCAAATAACATGCCTAAAGTGTTAAATTAAAGTTTGGAATTCATATACAAAAACCCTATTTTGGCCGAACCCTAAATGCCATTTTTGCGTTTGGTTTTTGCTTCATTTTGGCTTGTTTTCCTAAGCCAATTTGATCCATTTAATGTTGTTAATTTTTGTGTTTATAATGCCTATGGAATTGCTTATAATGTGTGTTGTTTTTGATAATTGGGGCAATGTTGGAGTTGCACCCAAACCTTATAAAATTGGCCACCCAAAGTTGCCCACTAAGTGTTTATCAAATTGCTTAGCTCAAAAATCTATAGGCCAACCATTTGAATGTCATCGTCGCCAACGATAATGGCATGCCAATTGCGTCAACTTTTTATTCATAAATGACCAAATTATGTTACATCCCATTATTGGTTGCCAAACCCTTGGTCATTGTATAATCACTTATTATTGCTATTCCTTTAGTTTTATTGCTCATTGAATTGATTGATGATGAATTATTGATACTTGGTGATGCCATTATTGTGCAATGGTGTCTATTGACTTATTCTTGTTTCTATTATTTTTGATGTGATTTGACAGAGCTGCCGCCCTGATAGAGTAGTGGGTACATACTGTCAGCATTGTGCACATTGTATTTTTATGCCCTAGCTGGTAAGGGTTATCAATCCTAGTAATAAGACATAATCCGTCTTATATTTATTGATATGAGATTCATATGTGTTTGACACATATTCTATGTGTTTCATGGCCCTATATCTGTCTTGTCCATGTGATATACCTTCCTTTGATATGAGTATTGACTTTACTGTCATCTTCTGTACTTGATTATGTATACTGAGATTTTTGAGCAGATTGATTTATTTATTTCATGTGCCTATTCTTTATTGATATTCCATTACCTATTTATTAGTCGATGCATATTAGATTCACTGAGTATCTTATATACTCACTCTCTCACTGTTTCCCATCTCTAGGTACAGAGTAGGAGACAAATATCCCAACATTTTGACTATCTGTGGATTTTGCAGTATTTATATCAGTGTAATTATATAAACACTATATTATTTTTGTATGTTCACATCCTAGATGCTCCATGGGTTACGTATAGTATAGTTAGTTTATAAATATGTATGTATGGATTATATTGGAGTATAATTAATGATATGATATGATATGATGATATTACAGCCAATTATAGTAAAATTTACAGATGGATTACAGATTGACAGAATGAATATTAATTAAGTAACTGTATAATAAATTGATGGTAATAGATGAATGCACGTGATAATGGGTTCTACGGGTGCCAGTCACCTCTGGCATCTCCCACATCCTAGGACTATTACGTCCCTAGAACGGGTCGTGACAGAGAGCCAGGTATAAGGGATCAGCTCCCTATATGAATTTTAGGGTGATTCCTGTTGACTAATTCCCACCCTTATTTGATTATGTGATTATTTATTTATTTGGCACGTTGTATAAGTATTTCATTAATAGAATAAATAAATGACACCAGGTAAGTATATTAGATAGTATCATTCACTGAGTCAAACGCTCACTCTGTTCAACTTATTTTTCTCAGTTGCAGGTGAGTTTCAGAGTTAGATTTTCATCAATTCACTACTACCATTTTTCCACTGACAGTGAAGGTTGTATATTTTACTTTATTTTATTATATGTTCGGTATTTTTAATCTAGAGTTACGCATGAGTACTTTTATGTTGGGTTATTTTAATCAAAGTATAGATGGGCTTTTTTGTTTAATTGGCAACTTGTAAGTGAAATTATGTTTATATAATAATGAATTTGTTATGATAGATATGGTAGCCCTGATGGGTAGCGATGTAATTGTTATTCAGATTCTGTTAAATATGTGGGCCATAGCATGGTTTTATGATAGTTTCAACTGTCATTTTGGTAGTTTTGTCGTTTATTGTTATGTCAGGCTGACTATGGGTTCTGGAAGCCTTAAACTTACCCATTTTCTAGTGCTAGTCACGTGTCCTCGAGTTCGAGGCATGATAATATGGATTCCTCGATCTCAACAAGTGGTATCAGAGATGATGGTTTGGCATGGACAAGTATAGAGATGGTGGTTGTATCATATGGTTGCCATCTCCATATGGAAGAGCAAGGTTACTTCTAATGGGTCCAGACTGGTGGAAGTAGAAAAGCATCATAGAAGAGCAATGTTGCTTTCAGTTGGACCAGACTGGTGGAAGTATAAAGGCATTATGGAAGAGTAAGGTTACTTCTAGTTAGGCTAGACTGGTAGAGGTTGAAAGGCTCTAGATAACGTCGTATACACAAATCAAGAAAGCTTACGCTTAAGGGGGAGCATAGGAAAGAGATGGGCTTGGTGGGAGATATATAAGTGGGAAAGACCCAGAAGTTTATTTTTTTAATGTTTTGAGTTGGAGTATGGTATCAGCCTACGAGTGTGTTCTCTCACTTTGCCCATAAAGCAGATCTCCTCGAGGAATCGATCTCCCCAGCGCCAACACATAGGTTGAAAGTTCTAGATGTCAAGATTAGGAGAAGAATAAGGAAGTGTAGAAGAAATAAGGCATCTAAAATAAAATGGTCGAAATTAAAACAGCAAAACAATTGATGTTTAAGAATGAACTCCTCAATTTGAAAACATGAAAGTTGGACATAGAGACCAATACTATATGGATAGACATGGCTTTAAGGATTAGGAAAATAACTAGAAAAGTTATGGGATAGTCTAAAAGACATCTCCCACCTTCAAAGAAAAGGTGATGGTGGAGTGAGGAAGTATAAAAAGCAGTGAAAAGTAAAAAATATGATAATAGGGAGGCATATGAGCCATATAAAAATGTGAAAAAAGAGACAAAAAGAATGTGAGTCAAGCAAAAGTATGGGCCTTTGGAAAGATGTATGAGAAACTTGAAATGAAGAAAGGTAAAAAAGATATCTACAGGTTAGCTAGGAGGAGAGAAAATAAATATCGAGATTTCAATAAAGTAAGGTATATCAAGAATAAAAAAAAAGGAAAGGTGTTTGGTGAAAGATGAGGACAATAAAAAAAGATGGATGAGTTAATTTGATAAACTTCTCAATAATTGGCATGGTGGTAACATGGTTGATATGGACTATATAACTATAGAGAAGAATGTGACCTTTACCAGAAGGATTAGATTTTTGAGCGTCAATGAGACTTTAAAGATGATGAAAGTTAGGAAAGTCTATAGTCTCAATGGAATACTAATTAAAGTGTAGAAGTGTTTGGATGATGTATGTGAATACTACTATGGCAATACTCCTAGAAGGGGGTGAATAGGAGTTTAAAAATCTTGAAGAAAATATACAACTAATATGTAATAGATATGTTAATTTTAAATAACAAGTAATAATAAAAGAGAAGGGTTAAGAAATCTCAGCCAATTTATAGTAGTTCGGAGCCAAATTCCTTCTCTTACGTCCATTTCTCTCAATATTAACCCGATATTAAGGTTCCACTAGAATCAGGTACACTACCCAAATAAATTAAAATAGATTTCTAGGGATTTCACCCTATACACACTGAGTTACAACTCAAATTTTCACTCTCAATAACAGAGATAGAGATTTTTAAGTCTCTTTAAACTTATATAAAGCTATTTCAATATTATACAATGAAGTATGAATAGCTAAGACTAGCAAAAGTTAGTATGAACTCAAAGAATAAGAAATAAAGTTTAAAGAGTTCAAAAAACAGAGTATGAATTTAATAATTTGATTTCTCTTAGATATTGTGCTTCTCTTCTTGTTTGAACTTCAAATCTTCATGTATTTATAGCCTTCAATGAAAGGTGATTAAATGTGACTGTTTTGGTTGTATTTAATGCAAAATTTGCCTCCAAATCTTTATTCAATGGCTATATTTAAAACAGATTGGCTTTTACATTGACAAGCAACTACTGATTCAAGGTCGTGACAACATTTCACGGTTGTGAAGCTTCATCTTCATGGGCTTGAACCAAAATTCACGGCTTTGAAATTTTCTACGCCAATTTCGAATTTTAAAATATCCTTAGGTGTGAACAACTATTACTGGCATGAAAATATTTCACGAGCGTGAATAATTTTTCACGGTCTTGAAAACTCTTTCTGTGTCTCTAAGCCAAAACCATTCTTAAAGTATTTACAGGCATGAATCAATATAACAGGAGTGAAACTCTTTCACGGTCGTGAATAAAAGTTCACGAGCTTGAAGATCCTTTCTAAGTAAATTTCATATGTTGCCTTAATCTTGTTCACGGGCGTGAATTCCTGTTTTGAAACAAAAACTTAAACACAAGTTAAATAATCATTTATATTGATTAACACATTTGTTTTGGATTTCAATTACATCATCAAAATCATTATAGAGAGAATAATCTCTCCTTTTTTGATGATGACAAAATAATGTGTTGAGAGTATAAGTAAGTCAATTAAATACTTCCCCTAAGTTAAAACTCCCTTTTAATTTAGTTAAAATATTTAGTTAAACAATAGCAATATTTCTCTCCTTTTTTTTTATCAATAATCAAAAAGGTGTTCTTCAGTTTAACATAATATAATAACTCATTCAAAAGAAGAAGTTGAAATTTCATAAACAATGAAGTAGTATATAAATATCAAAATGAGAAATGTGCCAATACAATAAACATAAACATGATAAAATATGAGCATATAAACAAAAGCTCATCAAAAAGAAAGAAAATAACAACTAGGATGAAGGAGGAATGAAAAAATCATTAGCAGTTCTCTTTGATTTGCTTCAAATTTATCCAGTCGAGAAGCAACTCTAGTTTCCAAAGAATCAAGTCTAGTGTTGAGCCTAGCCAAATACTCCAACACTTGACTCTCAAAGGAAACAACTGAAAAGGATGGCTGAGAGCTAGTCAGTGGTGCTGTAGAAGCAGGATTGCAAGGTCTTTTCCAGGATGACTCATCAAACATAGCAGCAAGCTCATCATCTGTCTCATCATCCTGATCATCATTAATAGAAGCTAAGACCCATCCTTCACTAGCCTTTTTCGTAATTCCCATATCGCGAAAAGTTGATATATCTAGATGATCCTTAGGAGTGATAGAGACTTTAAATTCCAGATTATAAGGAATCTCAAATGTCACGACCCGTTTCCGGATCACGACGGTCCTAGGATGCGGGATATGCCAATGGTGACCGACATCCGTAGAACCCAGTATCACATACATAATCTATAACCATCCATTAATTATCAATTTTACTTAGTTACCATTCATTCTGTCATTCTATAATTCTTTCTGTAATTTAATGCGATTGGCTGTAATAGTCATAATATCATACCATATACTCATCATACATCATGAAATATCATCACATATATATATACATATTCATATCCTAGCTAACCCATACATACCCCATGGAGTAGTTAGATTATGAACACCAAAATATAGAATTCAAAATAATTACATATATCAAGATGAGCAGAAATCCGCTGGATGTCAGGAGATGGGATTCTGCAGTCTACTCCTCTCTTGAAATGGTTAAACAAAGAAACGATGAGTATATAAGATACTCAGTGAATCCATATGCATCACCAATAAACAAGATGGATAACAAATGGAACAATGGTAGCAATAAATCAATGTAAACAAGTTACAGATGGTGACAGAATAACCAGTAAATATATCAAAGGCTCAGTATAATATGGAAAGATAGATAAAGAGATGGACTATATGCGAACATACAGTCTCCAGTAATATCAATATGGACTATATATAATCATACAGTCTCCAGTAATATCCATATCAGTAAGCGTAAGACTAATCAGGTATTATGGCCAGGACCATAACCCTTCCCAGCTAGGGTATCAGTAATACAATGTGCACATCGTCGATAGTATATTCCCACTACCCTATCGGATCGGTAGCTCTGTCAAGCCACATTTGGATCAATATAAGAAAGGAACATATCAATGGACACCATTATGCAATAATGGTATCCTCCATATCAATAAGCTCAATATCATTCAAATCAATTATCAATAGAATCAATGGCATTGCAAAATATGATATACAATCAATGATAGGTGTTTTGGTAATCAACAAAGGTATGGAACAAAGGTTAGTTCGGCAAAGAAAATCGGTAGGCCAATTGGCATGCCTAGATTGCTGGCGACAATGGCATTCAAATTGTAGGCCTATGGAATGCAAAGCAATAGGCCAAGGCAAAAACAACTAGGCATTTAATCAAACACTTGGTGGGCACAAAATGGCAAGCCAATAGGTTAGGATTGGGTGCAAATTTGGCATGCCCATTCAACCAACAATCAAACCATATTGTAGGCAACACAATAGGTATCAAATATACAAGAATAAACATCATGAAATGGATCAAAATGGCTAAGGAAATATGAAGAAAACCAAGCAAAAACACAAAGAAGTGAATAGTGCAACCCATTCGGCCAAAAACCAACTTCCACATATGGTTTCAAATTTCAATTCTAAGGTAATGTATATGTTAAATGATGCATATAAGACTCACCTAATGCTTCCAAATGATTTGGAAAATTGATTTCCACCATCTTCCTTCAAAGGAGGCAAAAGGCACAACTTGTGTCAATTTGATTTTCTACACCAAAACAACCATCAATTAGTTACCTAATGGCCTCCAATTAACATATTCTAACATAATTTAACATTAACTAACACTAATTAATATAGCTAAGGCATACAACTTCATTTAGGTTAACAAATTTGGGAATTCCTATCCAAATGTATCAATTAATGCAATCTAACCTAAAACCCATTCAATTCATCATCAAATTCATCTAAATGAATCATAAAATTGCACAAATAAATTGATTACTTAAAATGGATGAATTAGCCAAAATATTGATGGAGTAATTCCTTAAATTCCTTTGTTCTTCCAAGCAAATCAATGGAGGAAAATGGTAGAATTAGATTAGAACTCAACTTTTCTATGATTTCCTTAAGAAATTTGGTGAGAAATGATGAAGAATGGAATGGAAGATCAATGGAAGATGGTTCGGCCTAATGAAGAACAAAAGAAGAAGACGATGGCCAAATTTCTAAGTGTTGCTTTTATATAAAAATCATAATGGCAAATTATATTTTGGTCCTTAAACTTTCATGAGTTACACTTTGACCCCAACTTCTTCTGTAATTTATTTTGACAATTCTGTCAGGATTTAGATTTCAAAGTGGAGAATCAATAAGCTTATTTTAATTTATACTTATTTATAAAAATGGTTTCAGAGTCATTCTGTAACTTCGACGGACCAATTTTTACTATTCACCTTAAAGTTTCATTTATTTACAATTTTGTCATTGGTTACTTTTTCAGTGTTCCTAAATGTTTTTCACTTCTTTCTTTTTACCAAAATTACACTTGCATATATATGATCTATTATGCCCTAATCAAATTTAGAAATTCTTTTGTTGACTGGACTGCTAATTTCTCGGCAATATTCCCGACACTGCCGATTTCTGGAAAAGTAATTTGTTCGCTTTCTAACTGTATCTCTAAAATTATTTTTCATCATTTCAAGACTTTTGAACCATATATTGAGAATTAATTCATGCATATTAGTTATGACTTTCTAGGGTATTACATCAAAGTGATTTGCAATCCGAGTCACATACATACCAAGAAGTAATTTTCCCTTGACTTTTGTGCTCATATCTTTAAATGCATCCACAAACCATCTAGCAACATCTACATCGACTCCTTGTCGCAAACAATCCAAAAGGAATAGCTCATTGTGAGGAACAACTCCATTGCTGTCTCCTTTAGCAAAAATTGAATAAGTGAGGAACCGATGAATAATTCGGAGAGCCGAGTCACGAATCCTTGAGGATTTTATAGTCCAAACATCATACTGTGTCGAGCCAGTCAATGCTTCCCTAATCAGGGAAGGATCCCAGTGATCTGTAATTCGACAAACCCTACTAGACTTAAGTTTAAACAAACCACTTAGAGCATCAGAAGATAATGAACGGTTTGTTTTGCCTAGCCTGAAAGTCATATCACTGGTGGACTCATAAGAAGTGTGGTGAAGAATTCATACACTAGTTCTAATTGTAAATCTAACGAATAATAAGCAAAGTGTCTATCTCTAAATAAAGTTATATAGTAATTAGTGACAGACTCTTTCAAACCAATCATACCCAAATCAGTAAAATGAATACTTTGACCACCTACTGGGTTTCCTCGGTGTTTAAGCACTGAAAATCTGTTAATATGATACTGGGAAGAGAATGAAAGACCATAAGATAGCTTCACCGGTTCTTCTCGCACTTGGGATGCTTCACCCAAATTTGGACCCTTTCCTTTACTTTTACCACCCACATCCTTAGTTTTCACTATTGTTTTAGGGTTTCAGGGAGATATAATGAACATTTATAAGAAAATATTTGAGGAAGAAGAGATAGAGTGAGATGAAAATTTGAAAGTTTGAGAGAACATGAGAGAGAAAGTGAAAAAGAATTTTAAAATCTGATTTAGAACTAAAAAGTCACGGACGTGATCTATTTAAATAACTGCGTCTTCAAGGGTGTGAATGAAGTTCACGGTTGTGAAAGACAAGCCAAAAATTTTAAAAAGATACAAAAAGATTCTTCACGGGCATGTAAATATTTTAATGGTCGTTACAATGTGTCACAGACGTTAAATGGATTAATGGGCATGAATGGGAAGATTAAGGAAATTTTTCAAAAATAAAGGCAAATTGAGCTTTTGATTTTATGCTTTCATATGCACATGTATATAGTTCATACTTTTGACAAGAAAATTCATGTAAATTGAGGTTAAAGTGATGGGAATTTATAAAATTTTCTTACTTAGGTCTCAATTTATCATGGAAACACATAAATTATAATCAGTGATTATAAATCATGCAATATCATCACAAATCATTATGCTCAAATATATCTTAATTAAAAGTAAGTCAAAAGTCATACCTGAGAGGTATCAATCATACCTAATTCACTTCTAATAAAATATAATGCTTCTTTGTGCAAGGGTTTTGTGAATATATCAGCAAATTGCTTCTTAGTATCCATATATTCAAAATTAATATAACCTTTGCTAACATGATCCCTAAGAAAATGTTACC
>CANXYC010293962.1:0-39110 GCA_948193065.1 Aleurites moluccanus | reverse complement strand
TAATTTATTTGCATCAATTTAGTTTATTTCTAAAATTGATAGTGTGCTTAAAGAATTCATATTTTGAGTAATGAATCTTTTTGTGATATAATGATTCAATATTTTATTTTGAACATTATATTATCTACCTATTGAAAAGAACTATATGTAGAACATAGGAGGAGATTGTTGGGTTTATTAAATAACCTTATTTTATGTTCTAATATAAATCATAATAGGTAAAGGACCTTTGTAGTGGGCCTAATGGGCAAGAGCCCATTAACTGGTTTAACCCTAGTGTAAACCTATATATATGCTAGCTGGGGGCAGCATGCTAGGTATTCCAAACTAGATACCTAGGGTGTAATGCTTCAAGTAATCACATATATTGCTTGACCTAAAAATCCTAACAGTAGGTAATGGACACAATATTCAGATTTGGGGTAATGGACACAATATTCAGATTTGGGGTGATAAGTGGATTCCAAGACACATGGGATATAAAGTTGTTTCACCATGTCAAATTTTACAATTAGATCAATATGTGAGCTCTCTTATGACAGAAAATGGGGGTTGGAATCGAGTCTTATTGAAAGCATTTTCCAGCTGGAAGACGATAACTTTGTTCTCTCATTTCCTCTAAGCAGGTGTCAACCAGAAGATACTCTTTCTTGGTTTTATAATTCTAATGGTGTTTATTCAGTACGCAACACATACCATCTTACTTTCTTCTCCATGAATTCATACGCTATTGATCAAGCAACTCTGAATTATCAAGGCATTCATATGCAAAGCAATGGACTTCAATTTGGAGCTTGGACATACATCTAAAAGTGAAGCATTTTATTTGGAGGGCATGTCAATCAAATATTGCTACAGGAGACCAATTAATTCGAAAAAAATATAACAATTGATCCAACCTGTAGACGATGTAACGCGGAGATTGAAACTAGTTTCCATACGCTCAATGCAGTGTGGTTCAAGATATTTGGAATGAAGTCTCAATCACTAATTTGCCATCAGCATTGTTATTTTCTTCTTTCCAGGGCTGGTATTTGAGTCTTGCTGCATTTAAGAATAAGGAAGCTTTAGAGTTTTTTGCATTACAGCTTGGGCTATTTGTCATACCAGAAATGAGCTCCCTTTTAAGAATTTGCAGGTCAGCCCATCTAATACATAGGTGAAGGCTTTGAAGCTTCTAACAGATTCTCGTGAAGCTACTATTAGTGTTGTTGCACCTGTATCTGCTGCTGTTCCAATTCGATGGCAACCTCCGCCTGTGGGATTCATTAAATTAAACAATGATGTTGCTGTGTATTCTTCTATGGGATATGGAAGTGGCGTCACTTTAGAATTCAGAAGGTAAAGTCGTGGCCTGTGCATTGAGATGGACCGAATATGAAGCTTGTGTATAGGTAGCTGAAGCCAAGGGCGTAGCAAGAATTACAAGTACGAGGGGGGCAAAAAAGAAGCCAAACTCATGAAAACAGTTGCAAGATTTCAAAGAGTTATAATAGTTTGTATCCCATATATTTTATAATATTTTCTTTTGTTTTTAAAAGAAAAATTAAATATTTTAAAAAATATATATTTATAGACTAACTAACACTATATTATTATTAAATTAGTAAAAATAAGTATATATATGTATTATATAAATCAAATACTTTTAAAAAATTTCTCATAAATACATATATTTATACTAGTTTAAATATTATTATGTTATTTTATAATAGTTTAATAATAGAAGTCTCTAAAATTTTACATGTAGAAAAATTAGTTAATTACCAAGTATTTTAAACTATAGAAAATATTGCTTACACACTTTTTTTTTTTTTGACAAAAACTCACTTCTTTACTCAATGCCTTCACGTGCTTTCGAATGAAAATTATAATTAATTTTAAATTGGCAATATAGAATATATCTTAGAACATAACTACTTGTTTAATAATATCATTCAGAAGAAAATATATATAAAAATGATAATAATTTTACTAACAATTAGTCAGCCTAATTTATATAATCTCATTTAATTAACTTTAAATTTATAATTTTACAGTTCAAAAAATAAATATATTCAATTTTTTTATAAGTCTATTAAAATTTAATATTGGGATCTCATATATTAAAAATTATCTCAATATATTAATGAATTTGAATTGGAAAATTTTAAATTTTATTTTGAATTAAAACTGAATTAAAAAAAAAATTGCAACATTATTAATTAAAATTGATAATTTTAATGGTATTCTTAGAGGAAAAATTCCAAATCATTAATTAAAATTGATAATTTAAGATTTTACACATGTTTTTAAATTCAAAGTTCAACAAATAAAAAAATTATATATATATATATATATATGTCCCCACGTAGCCTCGTAGCCTCGTCCCTGGCTGAAGCTGATTCCATTTTATTTGGTTCAAAATTGGCCATTTCGCTGAATTTGACATGTTTAGAGGTGGAAAATGATTGTTTACATGTGATTCAGTCATTGAAGAGAAGGGCAGAGAAAAGATCCCAGCTGGGTCTTATTATTTCTGATATTCTTGACGTATCAAATTCCTTCCATTTAGTAGTATTTTCTTTTGTTTTTAGGAAAAATAATATAGTGCCTCGGAATCTTGCCAAATTTTCATTTTCTCATTCTAGGGAGGAGCTAATTTGGATAGATGAGGTTCCTCCTATTATTCTTCCTTTTGTAAGTGCTGACATTATTTCCCTAGTTTATGAGGCTTGCAAAATCCCGCAGCTCAACTATTTTCTCTCTGGCCCATTTTTCATTGGCCAGACTAATGGTAATGGAGATTAAAAATCTGTGTGAAGTATACACAAATATGCACTGATAATTGATGAAGATTAATGGAATTTTATTTACGGGCTAAATTTTGTAGGATAAACACTCGAGCACACATTAATAGAACCGACAAAAGTTACTCGTTTTATTTGAAAATTAGAAGTTCTCGAATAGTTCTGAATATGTTATTCCTCAAGTAGAGGTAACAAATTGACTTAAAGATGCTATTGCTTCCTCAGTGGTAATATATTAGCCAAGGAAGAGCATCTTTAGTCTATAGTAAATATTGCCAACAACATAATTCTGACACATTAACGACACTTCAATTCAGCACCCCTTAAGTCTCGAGGCACTCTTAAAGTTTGGTCATTAGTCTCTTCAATCCATACTTGAAACTGAATCCCTCACTGATTAGTTCCTCTGAAGAAAGAATCAACTTTGCCCTTGGAAGGGAAATCTCCAAAACTGAAGAAATTAATTAAAAAGAATCAAGAAAATATTGAGCTTTGTATTAGTAATTCTTGTAATTACAGTAAAATTTTTAGTTGTTCTCAAAGTTGTAAAGATAAAGTTACTCGGTTGTGATTTGAAAATGAGGATATCTTTTCTTGATTGAGGAACTTGGCAAGTTCAGAAACACTGGTATTAACACACAGCAAACTTATCTACCAGACGCTGACTCTTAGCTAAAAATACATGGTCTAGACAAACATCCTCCACATTAGATATTGACATCCAACCTGACAGCATTTGCATGCCTTTCAATCCATTTATGAGAAACTCATTTCCTGCCAAAATAAAATAAAAAAGATGTTGTTACAGTGACAAAAACAGGGTATTATTCTCTAAATGTAATAAATATATTTCAGGTTTCTGGTTGAATTCGCACCTGAAATCAAAGATGTAGCTAGGCTAACTCTGCTGGGAATATCTGGAGTAAGAGAAGGACCAGCCATGAGAGAAGGGATGATAGTAATTATATCGATGTTATTTTCTTCAGCAAATTTCCAAGCTGCCTTCTCTGCTAGAATCTTGGAAGCAGGGTAACCCTGCATTATATTCAGGGTATATATAATATTATTTCAATTAGATTATTTAGTAAAATCCATTTATAATCTTCAGCTAAAGAATTTCGCATGTGGGTGGCTTCTCAGTAGTCGAGAACTCCACATCTGTCCAGTTTTTCTCATCCGTGACCTGACCTGTTCCATTGAGCTTATTGATTGAAACAGCCGCAGCAGAAGATGTCAAGATGACCCTTTTGACTGTTTTTGCTCTCACGCAGGATTTCATAACATTATATACTCCTTGGATTGCTGGTTTAATCGTTTTATATGTACCCAGTACAAGAATAGAAAATTATATAAAAAAAAAAAGAGGAGGCAAAATTAGTATTAAAAATCCAGTATTCATTTTGATAGCCAATGTTGTCAGTTCTCTAGGATGGATTGAATTCTGACCTAAATGATTAGTCAATGCCCATTTTTTTTAAAAATATATATATATCATTAACCATTTAAATGTTGATTATTTAATCCCTTAATTTGAAATTAAGAGTTTTTTTTTTTTAATTATTGAGGAACAAGAAATTCAAACATGAGTCTAAGTTGGTTTTTTTTTTAATTACTGAGGAACAAGAAATTTAAACATGATTCTAAGTTGGCGTTTGGCAAAAAAAAAAAATAATAATAATGCAGCTGTTAGCTTTTTAGGTAGTCAAATAATTATACTTTACAAAAATAGTTTTTACTTATTTAAATAAAAAATTAATTTATCCTTTTAAATGTAATATTTTTAATCTATACTATATATGAAAGGTAAGATATATGGAAAACCATTTAAAACGATGAAAAAAGACATATTTAAATTTATTATTTATAATTAAAACTAAATGGACATAAAAGAAAATAATATATTAATTATTTTTGAATAAATACTAAGTAGTAAATCAGATAATTATTAATTATTATTAGACGATGCTAATAAATATTTAACATAATATACTAATTATTATCATATAATACTAATAAGTAATTCAAATAATATTGTAAATTCAATTTATTATTAGATACTAACAAGTAATCTTGGATAATATTGATAAGTAAATCAAATAATATATTATTTATTATTAGCTAATACTACTAAGTATTTACAATAATATATTAATTATTATCAGATAATTTTGTTTGAAAATTAATTATTATTATTGTTGTTTATTATTATTATTATTATTAAATAATACCAATAAATAATTAAAATAATATTATCAATTTAATATATTATTAGATAGTGTTGACAAATAACATTTTTTTACTTTATAATAGAATTAATTAACAATTCAAATCTGATATTCATGTCTCCTCTTTAAATAATATTAGTTTCGGAACAAAATCAGTCTATAAGTGGGATGCACAGCCCCAAATTTTTAAAATTTATTTTTTTACTTATAGATATATATATATTACCCCTCAAATTTAAAGATTTGTATATATTGTTCCCTAAATTTTTAAAAATTTATTATTTTACTCATATTTTTTATATATTTTCTAAATATATGTATAGATGACCTCCAAATTTTTTAAAATTTTATTTTTTTACTTATATAATATTTATACATATTTTTTAGTAAAATTAATTTTTTTTTTATTGAATAAAATAATGAACATATTGGTAATAAAAGTTTACAGTTTCAATTAATGATTGATTTGGTAGATAAAGAAATACTAATAGTAGTAGCAGAGAACACATGTACAATGACTAATGAGACAATTACAGGCCTACTAAATAAAATAAAGACAAAAAGGGAAATTGACCTTACTGACCAAATTGCAGGGAGACTTCAATAAGGGTAGAAAGAGTATAAATGTCCTACTTAACGTCTAATTTGAGTTTAATATTAATTTTCGAAGTTAGAAATTTATTACAACAAAACAAGGGAGAAGAGCTTTGGGATTTAGTAAATAGAGCTCCTCAATATTCGAATTTTGATGACCAACTTTCCCTGCCAATGAGTCAAAGCCTGATTGGGCTGCTATTTCTTGAAAATTTTCCAGGGGTTTATGAACTCTCCCAGCAATGACTCTGCATACTAGCAAAGCTTTTCTCGGAGAATTAATGTTATCTTCACTTAGTTCAATGGACTCCAAGGCACTTCCACTAGTGGAAGCAGTAAAAACACCAATTCCACCTTTAATATCTTTATTAGAAAACCCATTTCTCAAAATTTGGCAAACACCACATTTCTCCAATGTACAGAGACAAGGAGAGCCGTTCAAGCCAAGAGTACAACAAATGGTTGTGCCATGGAATCTTAAAAGCTCATTACCATCAGCAAGGCAACGTGGGTGTCTTGTAGGCAATTTACTAGCTTTTATTTTAACCAATTCTCTATGTTCTTCAAATTGAGCAATGGTAATTTGCATGTTGTGGACCTTGAGAACCCTCTCAATATGGATACAATTGGTCTCAGATTTTAGCCAGCTAGCTCTGCAAATTATTTCTACTATCCTCCTTGATGAGTCGCCTTCTATTAGTTCAGTAACTGCAGAAGGAGAGTGACGTGTGAGCTCTCTCTTACCAATAGAGACTATAAAAATAAAAATCTAATAAACCATTATTATAAAGCTATACAAGTATTAATGAAAAATAAATTGAGGGAAACGACAAACAACTGTAACAATCATAACAATTGGCAGTGTGACAATTCACAGAACAGAATTCTCATAAACCAGAAACTGTACAATTTATAATATGAAAGTTTTGGCTTCAAATAGGCATAACAAAGACTAAAAACAAATTTGTTTAACTCCAAGAATTTAAAAAGTCTTAGAAGGACAATAAAAGTTAATGAATATATTATTATAATTATTCTTGTTAACTAATTATTTAATCAATTGCTTTTCAAATTTTCTCATTCAAGATCATAGATTTCTTCACAGAAAAAAGAAATACAAATGTAGTGGGCATTTGAATTCTTGTTTACAGTGATAAACAGGGCAGTGTGAAAAATCTGAAAGCAGGGCAATTCTTGATAATTACAAACAATGAAACAGGGGAAAGATTAAATTTAGGAATTTTACCACCATGTTTGGAGAAATGATGAGCTTCAACAGCATCCAAGGTCTTAAACTTCTCAAAACATTTTTGGCAAATTAGATGTGAAGAATCATAAAATTTTGCATCCAAGGAAGTTCTGGGCTTGGAAGATGTACAATTACTGCCACTGCTAAAAACAGGTGAACCACCAAGAATCTTTCTTGAAATATTTTCTGACTTTCTTGGATTGAAATGGGAAGACATTTCATGGTGGCAACCAGGGCCAGGTGTTCCTGGCTTAAGGGTACCCACAAAAGTTGAAGAAACACCCTGAACACCGCCATTGCCACCAAACCCAGTAATCTTTAGTTCACAAGTGGAGTCATTAAGCACTACTTCATGACTTATAGGGTTGAGAAAGTCACTGCTCCCTAAAGATCTTGGGCTACAACTTGGTGGCTTCTCTATGTATCTCTTGCTACCATGAATAACATCTCTTAGATTAGAAACTGATCTTGAACAACGAAACCCACATGGCTTTTTTGTCTGAATGTTGGTCAGATCATTACTCCTCGCTCTTGGATCATGCACATCAGATGGCTGTGATTTGCACTGGAATGATCTTTTCAGAGAAAACCAAAATGCAGGCATTATTATTTCGATTCTTTATTCTCTACCTGCATCCTTTTGCTTATTTTGACCTTTATACTCCAAAAGCTTTGAGAATTTCCATGGGAAAGCGTTATATAGAGCAGAGAAATTGGAAGAGTATCAAGGAAAGCAGTTATCCTCGATATGTTGTTTCTCTTTTGGTTCTCTACTCACCACTTTTAGCTTAGCTTCCTTTCTTGACCAACCATAACCATAGCGATAGTGGCAAGTTGAGGAAGAGTAATAAATAATATGTATTTTCTCAATGGTCCATAATATATATTTCTTTTAATGTTTATTATCATGTTATGCTTCCGGATTTGAAGCATCAGAAATATCCCAAAGTCCCAATGCCTCAATGTTAAGTAAACGGCCTTGAAATCGCCTTGCCTTAGAAACTTGTCTTACCTTTGGTGAAAAAGTATGGGAGGTAAAATTCTTGAATCTATACCAGATTTTTGTCTTGACAACTGACAAGAATAATTTTTACCATGAATGGGCAAACTCCTTTTCAAAAGTATATTAACTTTGACCTTTTCAAGAGTGAATTATATTAACTTTGACCTTGTCAAGAGTAAATCTTGACCCAATTTTTGTTTCCATTCATGATTGAACTACGTGTGAATCCGTTGATCCCAATTTGGATAGTTTAAATATAATCAACTAAAGGAACAAATTTAGTATTTTATTGATTTAGTAAATAATAATAACTTTTTTTCATATTTTACCCAAAAAAAAAAATTAATATTCATTAACATAATTTTAATAGTTATAAGATGATAAATTTTTAGGTGAATTTATTCCACTATATCAGATTATATATTAAATGTAAATCGAGATAAATGTTTAGTAACTGTGTAGAAATTTGAATCACCATTAAAATTTAATTACAAAACTAAACAAGCAAAAAAAAGAAGCAAGCTAGATATAATTTACAACTTGTATAATTTATGTGACAAAATAATTACGAGCTATTTTTAATATGAGAAATTATTATGTTTGATGGAAATATGCTCATTCTATTCACATAAAAACATAAAAATAAATTGATTGTATTTCCACTTTAATCACGCTTTATATAAATTGAAAGAGTATACTCTTATTCTACCTTATAATTTCTCTTTTAATATTTCATCTAGGATTCCTTGTTCTTGTCTTGTGCGAAGAAATTAGCTCTTTGTCAAAGCGTGACAAACGGCAGTAATTAAGACAAAGCTTACTACTTTATGTTTATTACAAGTCTCGTCCCAAGACGTTTCTATTATTTTCACATTCCATAATACTATTTTGATCCGACTTGCAGCAGATGCTCAATTATTGTCCTATGAATTCCAGCAACACAAACCTGATCATGTGACAACATGGATGTTGCACATGTTGATGATTCTAAGAATGAGTTTATATAATATATTTGTATAAATGTATATTCATATTCATAGGATTTTCAATATGAAATGTTTCTGTTATAAATATTTGCTTTTGCTAATTGCTCCGTAAATGTCTTCACTCGCACAAGTCATACATCAAGCATTCTTTACTATAAACATCACAAAATTTCAACAGTGGCACCACAGCCAGTGAGTTCCAGCGAGGAATAAACATCGCCACAAATCAACATTCCAAAACAGAGAATATGAGGTACATTCACTATTATTCTAACAAACATCAGAAAATCACAACATAACAGAACCAGCTGACTTCTAACAAGGTAAAGGAATCACTGAAAATGACCAGTTCAGGACATAAAATATGTTGAACTAAGAAAATAAGCATTATTTCTACCCAAATTCTGTCCCCTGAGGCACTCTAGACCAATTACTTGAGAATGATCCACGAAAAGGTTCACCTGAGAAAACAGGCAATTAATTAAAATAATGTCATGAATGCATAAAACGACTTACGGTGATGAAGAGAGTATAAACCTTGGCACCATAGCGTCTGATAGACTCCCAACCTTGACTAACACTCTTAAATTAAGCCACAATATACTGTGTATTTAGTAGGATATGCGCTAACTTTTCCCATATAAATCACGAATTGCAGAGTTACAATAAACAACAAAAACATCATCATTTATCATCTCCTAAGTTACATACTTTTTATTCTTTTATCCATCAAGGTATTTGCATCTTTCAGACAGGAACTGTGGAGTTTCCATGAGAAAGTTCAACATTTTGCATTTGTAATGGAGACTGCTTGTGAAAGCAGAATTGACAGCCAACAAAAAATACATACAAACCACAGAACAGGGTTGGATGCGTCTAACATTATTTGATTTTGGGTGGTTAAATTTCTTTTGCAAAGATCAGGTCAAAATTCAAATTTTAAACTGAAATACACCTGAATTTGTTACAGTTATGGTAGCAAAAGGAGGTTTACAATGATAGGCAAGGGGTTTCATCAACTTTAATGTAGTTACCCATTCATGTTCTTCTTCCTTAGATTCGATATTTGAAGTATTAAAAGCTACCGCATAAATTAGTGTGCTTGTTTTTTAAGTTATTTTCTCATTATTGAAGATCATAAGCTTATCTGGGGCATCACAGAGTAAACAGGGTAATTAATATCAAACAGAACTTAAAAAAAAAACACTTTCAAAGTTGTGCACGCCCAACCACCCTTCTGCATTGGTATAGCTCAATTTTTGGCAATTCAAGCTTATGGGTTCATCAAGAGTTTACAAAGTGAGGACTATCAGTAACTGACAGCAATAATTGTAGTGTATACCAAATGCACGATTGCAAAATTTAGTTCCAGAAGTTTACAGCATTCAAAATTGTAAATCAAGGAAAACAACAATATAGTCATATAAATCTCAGAAGACAAGGGGACTAATTCAGAGGCTTCTTGAATACCAAGGCATATAATCATAAAATAGGCTACCTATTGATAAATTTTGTAGTTAGATAGTCTCTGCCGCCACATCCCAGAAACAAAGAACAGGGCTTATAGTCAAGGTAGAAGATACTGAACTTTGAACCCAAAAAGTATTCCCTTGGATGTGGAAAATGTTATCTAAATAACTTCATGACATTTCAGAAGATAAGCTGCCAATGCTTATTATAAAAAACTTGATAGCATTGACACGATAAAAGGGATATCTCATCAAAATCAGTAGGGGCCAATAATCAGCTTCTGAATCACACAGCAACTGATGATTTTTAATTAAGCTAGAGTAGAAGACAATTTCAAAAATATATTTTCAACAGAACAGCTAAAAAGCTGTAGAATCATCCATGGACACAGTAACCATGTCAATATATACTCCATAAGTGAGGATGCTTTATGATTCTGAATTCATAAGCCGGCATTGTTCCTAGCTCATATTTCCTTCTTTTAATCATTAAATTATCTTAGGAAAAAGAAACACTACCACAGCAAACATCTTAGATTGAATAGTTCTGTAAATAAACCATATCCCATAAGGTTCTTCCTTACCAGAGCTTCGAGGTGTTGAAGGCACATAAGCTCCAAATGCTCTATCACCACCAATGGGAATGTCAGACTTGTTGGCTGTAAATTAAGACTTTACTTTCAACCCACATCTCTTAATTAAGCTAACATATCTCAAAAGTGTTTCTTCTGGTATTCCTAGTGACCTCACATTGAGCTCGATCATGTCAAATCCTGTATTTTTACATTCCTAACAAGTAAAAAACATCAAAACTAAAATTACCACCTCCAGAAAAACCTGCTAAAAATACACAAATCTTTTGAAACATGCCTCACCTCAACCTATTCTTTGAAAGCTGATGGACCTTTAAGAGGCAACTGTTCAGCCCAGTCACCGGTATTGACATGTACATCATGTTGTTGGGCACGTCAATCACCTCTTTTATAAAAGACTTTGGCATGAGACTGTGAGAACCTCCAGAGAACTTCAGCCTATTACCAAACATTAATTTTACTGAATGTTCTTTACATTAGAAGCAATAAAAAAAATATACTTTCCGCGGAATAAATTAAGCTTAAAATAAGTAGACAGAATTTTTGCAAAATTACTTTACTACAAAAATTATTATTAACACTAACAAAATGCTCTTTTTAGGAAATAAAATTCATTTTATTTAAAAATTGAATTAAATTTTTTTTTTCTTTTTATTTTTAAGACTTGACCAACGAAATTTAAACAATGAGATATTTATTCTAAAGCATCAAGATATATCGTCCATTTGATATCACAGACCCAATTCATCAAGAAAGCAGAATACCATTAAGGGCTTGATTTCTCATTTTATGGACAGCCCAATTACACACCCATTTACAAAAGCCCTTTTCATATTTTTTTTTAATTACCTGTGTATTTTTGTTTTTTAGGAAGGGGAATCTTTATTGTCCGCTAGATTATACTTCAGTGTGCTTAATTACCTGTGTATTACATCACAAATATTTGACAAATTTATAAATTATAAAGACTTCCAAAATTAAGAAGACTGTGAAGGTAAGAAGAAGAAGAAGAATACATAATCTAGATAGTTAAATTCACACGTCAATGAGAATCTTTTTACCTTATTTTAAATGAATTTATGTGGGTTGCAGAGAAATAATTGAAACATGGTGTTTGCTTGGTTGTACATGCACATCACTGTTTCAATAGGGCTAGTGATACTCTACTTTCCTTGTTTCCCATGAAAGGAATCAGAATTTTGAAAGGAGAAGCAAAAAAGAAAAGAATAAAGGAAATTGCAGACAGGAAAGAACCTTTTTACTTGTAACAATTTACAGCTAACCTCTCCAAATTTCTAGTAATAATCTGTGCCTAGTTCCACTTTATTCGTATTCTCCTCTTAATGCATTCATAAAGCTTGCTAATTAAAAAGTGGAGTTCTATATAAGATTTCCTCTGCCTCCTCCATAATCTTCAATATAACTGTACCTGTGCTCAACATTGCAAAACCAAAAAATATGGCAAAAAACTTGGGTGTTTTAGTCTGCCTTTTCATCATGGCCATGGATGTTTCAGCTGG
Source organism: Aleurites moluccanus (assembly GCA_948193065.1). NCBI lineage: Eukaryota > Viridiplantae > Streptophyta > Magnoliopsida > Malpighiales > Euphorbiaceae > Aleurites > Aleurites moluccanus. The sequence continues at coordinate 26,682 of CANXYC010293962.1, read as the reverse complement.
CATACTAGGAATTGAAGCTGAAATAGCCCAGAATAAAGTAAGTTAATCATTGAATTTAACTAAATTTTTGTGTATTTCTATAGCTTAATTTGCATTGATGGCATTAATTGGTCTTTGATGGACAGGTGAAGCATTTAAGAATGTGGATTTTTGAATGTAGAGACCCAAGCTATCAAGCTTTCAAGCTTGGGTTGGCTGCAGCAGTGCTAATGGCCCTTGCTCATGTTGCTGCTAATCTGTTTGGTGGGTGCATTTGCATGTGGTCTAAGGAAGATTTTGCAAATGCCTCTGCTAACAAGCAATTAGCTGTTACCTCCCTCATCTTTTCATGGTATGTCAGGCATCTCCATCGTTAGTTTTGAACTCTGAAATCAACTTTATTTGGAGAAAATTATACAATTTAATTGGCTTTTATTACACCATGATACCACTTGCAATTAAAGAACAGGCTCAAATTTTGGTTTTGGTCATACATACCCATTCATCAATAAACTGTTTAAAAGGGAAAAAAATTACTGGTGACCTGCACTAGTGAACAACCAGATAATAAATGCTCACCAAATTCTGAAAATTATTAACTCCAACCCTGAGTATTCACTACTTGTATCATTATCCACCTTCAAAATGATTTTTCAAGTTGTTCCTTCAAAATATGTACATTCTGATACATGTTTTTGTGACAACTCAGGATTATTTTGGCAATTGGATTCTCTATGCTAATAATAGGGACAATGGCAAACTCAAGATCAAGGAAATCTTGCGGTATATCCCACCACCGTGTGCTATCTATAGGAGGTATTCTCTGTTTCATTCATGGACTCTTCGTAGTTGCCTATTATGTGTCTGCAACAGCTGCAGCAAGAGAAGAAAGAACACCCCACCATGGAACTGGCCATGCTTAAGCAAGCTTTAATTCTTTTCTTTTTTTCCCACTTTTTGGGTTTTTATTGTGATGTTAAAAGATTTGGCGTTGCCACATCACCATTATATTATGTAGAAAAGGCATGACTCCTGAAAGATTGATTACTGTGAATTTATACTTTGGTGGTTAATTCAGAAATTAGTAAAGGCAAAATATGAATGAAATGGAAATAATCTACTCATTTGTGAAATTGACGAAGTACATAATATCAGGTCAGGCCATGTTGAGCGCTAAAAAATAAAGTCCTAAAAAATAATCCAAAAAGGGGAGAAAGAGCTAGCAAATCAGAATCTACAATTGCTGACAGTATAAGAGTCTGTTTTCATCAATAGATAAAAGACATAAAATGAAAAATTTTCAGTTTTCGTCATCAGCGGGAACTTTAGGGCCACTACCAGTTCTCTTAGGTAACAACATTTTGTGAATGTTAGGTAGCACACCACCATTAGCAATGGTGACAGTACCAAGCAGCTTGCTCAGTTCCTCATCATTCCTGATCGCCAATTGAATATGTCTTGGCACAATTCGATTCTTATTGTTGTCCCTTGCTGCGTTTCCAGCTAACTCCAACACCTACATTCACCATTAAAATACCAAATTTCAAAACAATAAATATCAGTACAACTGCACCCAAGAGAACAACTCCCAAATCCCCAATTCCAGATTGCTAGTAAAAACACAAATAATTTAATTCAAACTAAGGGGGACCTAAAATCAGAAAGCAAGGATATACCTCAACAGCAAGATACTCGAGCACAGCTGCAAGATACACAGGGGCTCCAGCACCGACAAGCTGGGCGTACTTGCCAGCTTTCAAGAATCAAGCAATACGACCCACGGGAAACTGCAGACCGGCCTTGCTGCTCCTCGATGCACTCTTCTTCTTCGTCGCCGCAGAACCCAACAATTTCCCTCTTCCGGCCATCTTTTTCTACAAAAGCTTCGAAAGAGGGGGAAGGAGAATTGGAGGGTTTCCTAGAGAATTCTGAAAGAAGGATAAAAGAGTGTTTGGGTGCTCAACAGTTGAGCTTTGAGATAAAAGACGACGGCGGCTTTATTCAAGGAGAGGTGGTAGACTTTAAAAAAAAAAAAAAAATTAATTGAGAGAGGAATATTGTTAGGCAATCGATAGGAGTCACATGGATCGTGAACCTTGGCCGTTGGATTATTATTTTCGTCTTTTGACTGGTCATGAGAGGCGGGAAATTTGGAATTATTGCAGCAAGTAAAATGAGGAAAGAAACTGCTCATTTTGAAATCTGGATCCAATTATCAGAGAGAGCCCACAGACAGAACAGCCTCTTCCATTCTGTAGTTATAGTACGATTCTTCTGAATGGTTTGGTAAACAATTTAAGGCCCTGCCCAGGGTTTTTGACTGTACTAAGAAGTAGGAAATTTGAACGGTGTTGGACATACAATGTTGAAATTAAATTTTTCATAAAATCACCACTACGTTAGTTTAAACTATTTTAAAATTTTTATCATTAGAACATGTGGATTTCAACTAAAAATACAAATTTTAATTATTTCTGATCAATATTTTCAATAAAATGCTTTAAAATTTTTATTATTAGAACCCATAAAAAAAATAAATTTAATTACTTCCAAGTTCTAATCAATATTTTGAACACATAGTTCTAATCAAGTAGGATAAATTGGCAAAACAACAGTGAAAAGCTAGGTGTCTTTTCTTTTGATTTTATTTATTTATTCATCAAAGAGTAAGAATCTAATATAACAATTACTACTGCAGTCCATTGCCAAAAATACTGCAAATTCCAAGCAGCTTTTCGCTTAAAAACCATTGCTTGGGTGTATGCAGATCACATCAAAATCTACGACAATCTTAGCAAACGCACCACCACTTTCAGAGTGTCTTGAAAGGAAAATGCCCCATACAATAATAAAAAAATCTGAAACCACCCACCAATCACACACAAATCATTCCATAGCTAAATTCAGAATGGATGTGATTCAAAAAGTTAACCCAACAACCCGACAATTCATTTAGCGCATTGCATAAGGAGCCAGTTGCCCTCGCTATGCTTGTCATGAAAACCCTCAACTTTGATACTCACCATTTAACTACTAATGACCAGTGTTATCTTAAAAAGGAATCCAAATAAAGATGCAACTACTTTATTACACCAAGATACAAAACGTAAAAACAGCCAGAACCAAGAGGGAGGGAAAAGAATGCATCAACCTATGGCTGATGATTCAAAAACATCATGCCATCCTAGATGGGATTAGCTTAGTCTCTCCTAAGTTTGGTGAACTCGGTTCCAGTTACATCTCATTGCCATTATAGCACGAACAACTCCCCATGGGGTCTCAGTTGCTCAATGAAAAATTTCCAGCACACAGAGAAAGGCCATCTCTAAACCCCCTTTCTTCTCTCAAAGTCAGAATATAATGATTCACAAGAACAGGACAACCATACAACTGTTAAAGAAACAAGACCCAATCAATACACAATCAAGCCATCAAAAACAAAACAACAACCTAGAAGCAATCCATAGCCCGTCTATTGCCACCACCATAAAATTGATGGATGATTATAGCACAAATGCAAATGAAACAGAGGTTAGGAAGAAAAACAATTCTTACAAGTTTGAAAACAATATAAGGCATTAAAAACAAGGATTACAATCTTTTCTTTCCAACCTACAACGGCAAACTCCTGAGCTAGGTATTATGCAAATATTAAAGAGACAGAGTAGTTTTGGACATAGTTTAGCTAACTTGATACAACCCTAGAGTTCCATTACATGTACCCACCCTGTCTCCCGAATAATTTAGGAATCTAATATTGTAAAAATATATTAGTTTAATGAGCCTGACAGACCCATTCACTGCAATATGGCAAAGAACAGTGGCTAAAAATTCTTACATTTATATCAAAATGACTTGGATACAATAGATTTTGGTTCAATGTGCCAACATACACATGGATTTGTGACTCAAAAGTGAGTATACGATCAGACATCATAACATAAAAAATTAAGAGTTGGGGAAATACGCCTACAAGTAAAGCAATATAGACAAAATCAATGTGTTAGGAAACGTGGAGAAGCACCAAACCCAAAAAGAAGCATTTAACAACAGAGTAGTCCACTTTGTATAAGTGTATGCCAGATTACAGGAGAATCTAAATAACTTAAAGTGCAATAAAGCAATAAACAGAAACAAAATCAAACATTGCAATAGAAAATCACCAGACATTCAAAAAAGATATAGTTAATACTAAAAAGCTCCACGGTTACCAAATCCTAAACACAGAACAGATAATAACTAAACAACATTAACGTCAACAAAATAAGCAACAAAATATACCTTCCAAAGGCCTAAACTACCCAGTCTTATATGTTGCCAACATTAGCTTTGCCTGCTCTCTTATCAATTCATTCCTCCTCAGAAACAACTCCAACTCCGCCACATGCAACTTCTTCCATTTCTCTTCCATCTCAGCCTTTTTAGTTCCCTCCAGCATCTCCAGCCCCCTCTTCACCACATATTCCTCCATCCCTGCAACACTTACACTCTTATCAAACTTTGCTATCTGTTTCAGACCAGAATGGCTCTCCATCTCAACTTCCATCTTCTCAACCTTTTCAGTCTCCTTATCCACATCCAATTCTGCCTTCAATGCCGCCAAACTCTTGCCTCTTTGATTATTATTACCGCCACCCTTCCTTGCTTTGCCATTCGACTTAGCACTAGATTCCACTCCGCTAGTAGCTTCACTGCCCCATATCTTTTTCGACAAATCAAAAGAAGTTTGGTCATGAGCTTTCGAAAATGTTTTTTCACCCTTTTTTCCCTTGCTCACATGGTTCTCAAACTTCTTCTTTAATCTCCAGACTTTATCCTTCAATTGGGTCAAAGAGACATCAAAGTGCAGCGATTTCTTGATGAAATCAAAAAACGAGTTCATGTCCTTTGAAGGGTCATATCCTTTCTTTTCAGTGAAATCAATTATGCCCTTTAACACCGCAATCTCATCATCCTCACTCCATAACCGTTGAAAAAGCTGCTTCTTTGTATCCTCAGACTTTTCAGCAACTCCATCAGGATCCGAATCCTTCTTCTTGGCCCGTTTAGAGTCCTTCAGGTCTCGATCAGTTTCAAGGCATCTTTTAGCCGTTGCAGTTGATTTAGCAGCAGCTTGAGTGGAAGCCGAGGGTTTAGATCTAGGCTTGGTGGTTTTAGGTGGAGTCTCCTCCATGGGCTTGGAAGCGATAGGCTTAACAGTGGCCTCATTATTGGGTTTATCATCCTCGGAGCCAGAGTCATCATCGGACCCGGATTCAGACTCGGACTCAGCTTGCTGGGTGGTGGAATTGGGCTTCTTGGGTGCTGGTTTTGCAGTCTGGGTCTGCGGTGGCGGTGGTGGTGGAGAAGATTGTTTTTGTGGCTGTGCCTGAGTTTCTTCGGAGGAGGAAGATCCCTCTTCCTCTTCACCGTCTTCTTCTTCTTCACCACCGGAAGTTTCTTCCTCTTCTTCAGAAGAAGAAGCAGCTAGTGGATCTTCCAAGGGTTTTGAACGTTTTGGTGCCATTGATTTCACCCAGAGTCTGAGTTAGGGTTTTGAGCGTTTGAATCCAATTGAAGGACCCGAGAGAGGAGCCAAAAGGACGTACTGAGAGACAAAAAGACAACCGAACTTTTAAGGGGGTGGAATCGTAGAGAAGATGCCCAAATCTGGAAAGCTTTCTGACCGTCGGATACAGAAGATTTGCTTAGTATTTCTTAGCCGTCCGATTGGAAGAATTCGAAATATGCATTTGGTTATTTATGGTTGGATCTGAGATGAATAATATTAATTAAATGATTTAAATTAATATTATTAAATTTCAGTTTAAATAATTAAATTTTTAAGTTTAAATTATAAGGTATAAATATTTTAAAAATTAAAAAATAAATATTATATAAACTAAAATATTTTTATAACATAAAATTATATTTAAAATTTATATGTAAAGAATTAAAATAAGAGTAATTTTATTTTAAATAGATAAAAATTTTATATCTTGTGATAAAAATCAACTTAAAAGAATAAAACTACTATAAAAATTAATATAAATAAAAAATCTCTATAAAATTAAAAATAAATACATATAAATTAAAATATATAATTCTAATATATTTTGATTTGGTTTAATTTTAATCAATTTTTTATATATTTAAATTATATCTAAATTAAAAAGTTCAATTTAATTTTTTTTAAATTAATTCAATATAATAAAATTATAATTTTTTATTTAAATTAAATTAAATTAATTTCATTTGATTAATTTTTGGATAGTTTCGTACTGGTCAAATATGAGTTTTGGATATTATTCTAATTTACAAAAAGTGGCTGTATATTGGGCCTCAAATAAAATAAAATAGGAGTATTTATACTCATATAAATTATAATTAAAATTAAAACACATTCATATAAAATTATTTTTATACGAATAATAAAAAAAATATTCTTATATTCTATCTAATAATTTCTCCTCAAATAATGTCAACATTAATTGGATTTTTTTTTTTTTTTTTGGTTCAGTGGTACCATAAGGGGCAAAATAATATATATATATATAATGGGCCTTTCTGTTAAAAATTATGTTATGCTTTGTTGATAATGTTTAGGGGGTGTTTGGCACCTATTGAAAAATAAAATATTGACAAATTCAAGATTTTATTAATTGGAATAAATTGGTAGGGCTTAAAATGAATTAGAAAAATAATTAAGTGTTTGGATGAATTGAATTTTTAAATTGGAAAAATAATTATGTTTTTTTTAAGTATTTAGGTCAAATAAATAATTAAAATATAAAAAGATTAAAAAATGCATCAAATTAAAAAGGGCACATGTTGATTCTAACAAACAAAATTAGGATATCCTTGTACGTGAGCAAAACTAGGATGGAATTTTTCTAGATAATAACTTCATTAACGATTGTTTGAAATAAGAATGCATCAATTTTGAATGTTCAATCTTACGGCCTTCCCTGCTTGACATCCCATATTAGCATCACCTATAAAATAGTGTGTTAATGGTTAATTATTTCTATCTTTCTTGCTTTGGCAAGTAATTAAATTACCCTGATTAGAATGCACATATATAACTGCTTCAAAAATAGGAAAAAAGGAGGCAATTATTTTTTTCCCCCAACTTGACTCCTTCTAACCAAATAGCATTCAAAATAAGTGATTACCCAAGCTTACATCAAAATACAAGAAATCTCCTCTTAACCAATCTTCGAAATAACATCATTCAAAGTAGATATTGTCTGGGCATAGTATTTTTCTGCCTCTGGGGTGCTTTTAATCTTAGCTGCATGGTCCAGCTGAAAGGAAAACAGGGGAAACCAATTCTATCTAACACCACATTCTTTACATGATAAATTCAAAATAAAACAAGGAAAAACAATTGATTTCTTACCTCACTGATGGTTGCGAAGAGCTTTCCACTCAGTTCTTGGAGGGCTTTCTTCTCATCTTTGGGTTTAGAGGCAATAATAGTCTTGAGGTCATAGCGAAGATACTCAGACCTGAGACGAAGATCATTTATAACATAGGGCCATGCCTTCTTGTCTATGTATTGCTTAACACCTATGATCTCCTTAGCTGATTCCTTGGCCCTTACAGCTGCCTCAGCTGGAGGTTTTACTTGGATGAAAAACCTCTCTTTTAATGGCCGGTCCAAATCTCTTGGCTCATCAGCGTTTAAGGTCCCAGCTGCCCAATATAAAAATATTTTTGGCCATAATAGTTGCAATTGCAAATTTCACATATAGGGGATATAATTTTTGACCCAAACCAAATCTGCTAAAAAATTAAAATTAAAACTCGACCAAAATTTGAAATCATTCTACTCGATTATAATTTGAAAATTTTGAAATCCAACCCGATTAAGTTACAATTTAATTAAGTAGGTTAAGTTATTTTTTAATTTGAATGGGTCAAACTCAATCCTATCCGAAAGAGTAAAAAAAAAAATCAAATTTATTGTTAAATTAAATTTTTAATAATATATTTTTTTTGTAAAATTTATTATTTAATATCAATTTTTTATTTATTAATATATATGTATATTTAATATAAAAATAAACTTAATTATCATTAATGTATTCTTATGATATTAAAAATTAAAAATTAAAAATTATTTATAAAATATCGAATATATCTTATTTTGATTAATATAATTAAGTATATTATATTTTTAAAATTTATTAAATTATTTTTCATTTAGAGGATATCATATTAAAATTTAAAATTTTGACAATAAATTTTTATTTTTTATTAGAATAAAAAAATATATTAATATTATAATATATTAAAATTATTCAGTTTTATTATTTTATTATTATTATGTTATGATATGTGTAGGCATTAAAAGGTATTTATTATTATGTTCTAATATTTTATATGTATAAATTTTTTTATGTGATAATAGATTTTAAATACCTTTTATATTTTTTAATTCAATTGTTTATATGATATTTTAAAATTATAATGTTAATTTTTATTATTAAATTTTAAAATATTATTTTTATAAAAAAAAAATTGTCATGATTCAACCTTAAAATTTATTTTTAAAATTAAATTCGAAAATGACCCGAAATCCCTTTTTTTTTCAACCAAATAGTTGATCCCAGAATTCAATTACAATCCGCAGTGACCAATTTACACTTGATAGAAAGAAACGACTCGAAATGATCTAACTCTAATATAATATTAACTCGAAATTACCTTACCCGATCTGACTCAATTACCACCTCCATCGACGTACCAATTATTTGGAGATAAATGCAAGTGAAAAAAAAAATGATGAACTTACGCAGTCCACCGGAAGGAGGTGGAGGTGGGCCAATCTTAATAGGAATAGCATCAGCCAGCACAGCTTGAACAAAAGACCCAGAAGCCAAACCAGCAGCAACAATACCCAACATGGCTCTGCGGCTAGTTTCAGGCTCTGCCGGTACCTGTTGTTGAGCTCTAACAGTGAAACCAGGCCTAAGTTGAGCTCTAACAGTGAAACCAGGCCTAACCATAGCTACTCGCGTGTTGCTACCCATGTTCAAGCGGGTTGAACCACTGAGTTGGAGACTACCTTCAAGAACAGCCTGAGAATTGCCACGTAGACCGGCCATTGAAGCCATTGCTTGTGCCATTTTTTTTCCCTCCCCCAAGTTCAAGAGTTGTTGTTAGTTTCAGATAGTGGAATAAGGAAGATATGTGGAATTATATTTTTGGGGATTGGTTGGATTGTTGTTTTGAGAAGATTGCTTACCATTTTTGTGATGTAGATTGGTTCTGGGCAAGCACCTTATCTACCATTTTCTACTTGGATAAGCTGGATATGGTTTTTTCACCAATTATTCTTTAACACGTGTTCGTGTGATTTTCTATTTGACATGTTGGCTTGGACTCTTCCATGGTCTTGTAGAATTATGCCACGTGTACTCTCGGAAGATTTTTTTTCTGACGTTAACAATTCTTGAATCACTATTGGATCTGATAGGAATTTAACTCGCATCATTTATTTGCACATATGATAACGGAACTGAAAACCAATGCCAAATGTATATATATATATATATATATATATAATTTGACATTTATATATATAATCATAATGTTTTTTCCTTATATAATATATACAAATACATTGCATTATAAAAAGAAACTATATTACTAAATTTATATTTAATATAATAATTAATAAAGAAATGAAAAATGAAAAATATAATAATAATTTAACTATAATTTTTTATGACGGTGCAAAGCCCGAGTAACAACTAGTTTTAAACAAACACAAGTAAAACATTATATAAGCGAGGTTAATTTTAGAGAGGTATCAATCGATACATGTAAATGAATTTTAGCAAGAGAAATTAAGTTATAGAGTTTTAATATGATTATTATATTTATATGTGATTGTTTCATTAAGGGCAACATGTAGAATTTTAGTCAGAAAAAGAAAGAAAAAAATTATTAAGTGCAGAAGAGGGTTTGTACACAAATCTATCAAATGATTTATATATATAATTTATTTTTTTAAAGTACAAATGTTTTAATTAAAATCATATAAATTATAGTTATAAAACAGTTAATTCAAATAAATATAATTAAATTAATATAAAAAAAATTTAATAAAAAAAATATAAATTTTATTAAAATTATATTTTTAATAATTACTATTATTTTAAGTGGTATGTCCAAATCTAACTTATACTTTTTTAATTTATTTTTAAATTATTTATTTAACTTTATCTGAATTATAATTTTTTAAATAATAGATTAAGAGCACTTGTCAAACAATTTTTTATTACAATAATCAAAATAAAAAAAAAAATATTAATTGTGAAGTTTAAGGTTAGACATTGATTCTTGACAGGAAAATAATGAAAAATAAAAGAAATTGACATGTATTTATCTTAAATATAGACTAGATGCATTCTCTATTTAATTTCCTTTTTTTTTTTTTTTAATTTCCTTCCACTCTTGTCAAAACAAATAAAGCATAAAAATTAAATTACATGATTCTCTCTCATCGCAAGTATATAGAACAACCGTAGCTAATAATTTTAAAAGAGTAAGGTTACTCTTATCTTTATTTCAAGAAAAATAAGAAATAATAATTTTAAAAAATAAAGATGTTGAATCCACGGTGAGAAATTTGAGCATCAGTATATTAAAGTTTTCTAATATTTAATCAAATAAATGGGTGACTTGTTGGTTTGATTGTTTATAACTAAAACAATACCTAAATTAGCAAACAAAGCAAATAATCAATTAAATCAAAATTCTAGAGTATAGTCTTCAAATAACTATTATAACTTATGAGTTATATATATTTTTATCTTTGTTTCAAGAAATATAATAAATTAAAAATAATTCTCCCCCTAATTAAGTAAAACTTTCTTAAAGTAAATCATTCATATTTATACTAATTTAATATCTATTCTCATAGTCATAAGTATCAATTGAATTCGTTCTTTGGATGAGTATATGAAGCATCATATAGGTATATTCATACCACTATAGGATAACTCTTCTAAATCTATCAACTCCGCGAATAAATATTCTACTTTCACTCTCGCAATTTTATAGAATATCTTGAATTATACAAATAGTAATCAAGTACTCAAACAACAATAAACTTAAGGATGATAGATTAATTCAATGAAGTCATCACAAAAATAAAGTATACATAATACTACAAGTAATTAAATCAATTTAATTAGGAATTTAGCTACTTATGGCAAATTTAAAGAAAGAAACAATAAATTGTATTAAAATCAATAAAAGATTCATTACAAACTAAAATTAGAAGGTAAAAGAATAAACTCTATGAATAATTGCATAAGTTGAGATTTAAGGTTGAAGAAAAATCTCCCAAAGTCCAATTTTCCAATTCTCTTTATTCAAATTCTAATATAATCATAAATTTAAAGTAAAAATTGAAAATAGAAGTTTATCTATTATATTTTCTACCTAAAACTACTTAGGTACCCTAATTTCAAAAAAAATAGTATGTTTATATGGGTAATTGAAGTTTCAATTACAAGATTTTTAAGATTATCTTTATTATTTTAAATTTTGTATTTTTTTAAGAAAAAAATCCTAAGCCATATTTTAAAATAATAAGTTCTTGTTGGACTAAATAAACCACCTCTTGAGGAGGATTATTTATCCATCCAAATAAAAGTTCCTAGCGAGTAAAAATTTAATGAACCAAAAAATGAGCACCCTATTGGCATTCTTCCTAACATATTTAAAACTAATAAAAAAAAAATTGACTAGCTACTTTTGTCAATTTCTAATAATATGCTACCAAAATAAGAGGTTGGAAAATCTTTCATTTGTAAGCTAGAAATGAGTATTAGTGAATGAGATTCCACTTCAATTTCATTCCATCCATGTTCCATAGCCACTTGCAACCCAAACAAAAGAGCTTCTACTTCATCATATTCTACCGTCATGTCTCTCTTTATCTGTTTCATATGAGCTACACCAAAGCTACCATCGACTTGTCAAAACATAAACCCCAAGCCACATTTCATGCCTTCAATTATAGCAACATTTGTGTTTAACTTAAGATGTCTAGGGCAATCAAGTACCACTTGACTGGTACAACATTGCTACCTGTCATTGATGATCTCTTCCTACTGGTTTGATATTCAACCAATAAATTGCAAGCCCTTTCAACAATCTATATGGGTATTTTCTTACTAGCTATTTCCATTTGCTCATTACAAAACTCCTTTCGGAGAGATATAAACCATCTAGTAAGGTTTACATTTTGTACCTTATCAGTTTTCGATGTAAAGTGGGCTTAATTTTCATGCCATTTGAGCTCTTGGGTAGTCTTGGATTACATGCACAGTCATTTCAACACTTTCACCACAAATTTTGCATATTGGATCAATTTGGAAATCTTACTTTATTAGTTTATCATTCATAGGGAGTGAGCCCATACACAATCAATGCATGAAATGTTAAACTGTAGGTGGGGTGTTTAGCTTCCATATAAAGTTCCAATGCTTGGAATCATCGCTTGGACTAGAAGTGTCATTTCTTTGCAATTGAATCTATTGTAATCCAAAATGATAAGTAGACCGAATTGTAAATAGCCCTTTCTTATCATAGTGCCAAATGTTTTCATCCTACTATCTTTTTATACTCAAAGGTAGTGACAAAATCTGATTTGCTTCAGAAGGAAGAAAAATATTAGTGAATAAAGTATGATTCCAACAAAATAAGTTTGGAAGAAACATATCATTCACAACAACATTTTCAAGTAACTAGTTAATTGGAGACTAGGCTCAAAAACTATTATGATCTAATAACTACTTGTCTTTTTAAATACGATTTTTTTTCCATCACCAGACAGCCATTGAGACCCTTTTTTCGGCAACCACCGCACATATATTATACTCCTTATATAATTTAGAGCAAAGCCCATAATAGCTTTCATAAAGGAATTTCTAGGAAAATATCTTGTCTTTATAATTCTAGCAAAAAGTGATCGCTCATCTTTAATTAATCTCCAGCCTTGTTTTGAGAGCAATGCCCAATTAAAACTTCATAAGTCTCGGAATCCTACCCCTCCATCACGCTTCGACCGACATAGCTTATGCAAACTACCCAATGAATCCTTATTTCCTCCTTTTGTTGTCCCTACCAAAACCCAGATATTAGCGTGCAGCTCTATTCTCCTACACATCTCTTTTGGAATAGAGAAATAATTCATCACATAGGTTGGTATTACCTACGCAATAGACTTAACTAAGATTAGGTAGAACCCAATATGTTGAAGCAACAAACCTATCCAACCTTTCCTGGATATTCGTCGAACCACCCTGCCCATTACTCCAAGTGGACTTAGTTCCAACAAAATCAAGGTCATTTAACCCACAAGAAGTCAAAGCAGACCGAAAATTACATAATTTCTCCAAGGATTTCGATGAACCACCCAACTTTTCATCAGAGTACAGAATTTCATTAAAGTCGCCTCCACATAACCATAAAAAGTATTGATTGTATCTTTAAACTATCTAGCAACTCCCATGTCAGTTTCTTATTCAAATCATTTGGCCATCCATAGATGCCCATAAATCTCCAAATAGCCACCTAATTTGAATCAAGAAACTCGACATCAATATGATGATATGAAAAGGGAAGCAAGGAAATGTTTAGACTTCCCTTCCACATCATGCATATACCTCCCCTCCTCCCTCCAAACAAAGTGTGACAATTAACCTACAACACTCCCTAACCTTATTCATCTCAGCAGCCAATAACTTGTTTTTCGAGTGCAAGATCTTTTAGTTTTAGAAAATTTTTAAGTGACCGAACTGCGTGAAGATTTCCAAGCTCCCTCCACAGTTCCAACTTAATGAACTCATTTCTTTCGACGAGTTGCTTAGCAACCTTTGTCGTTAAAACAAAATTACAGTTCTCAATCTGAATTTTATCTTCCTTATTTCTTTTTCCAATTGGTGTAAATTTATTAACTTTTAGTTCTTGTAGTTTATAATTAATAACTTCAGTTTCTTTTATTTATTATATAAAATATTATTCTATTTCACAATAATTCAGTTTCTTTTATTTATTATATAAAATATTATTCTATTTCACAATAATATTTGAAGTGTCTATTTATTTCATTGAAAATGACTTGTACATCTAAAGGAAATGTTTTTACTATAAAATAATTTTCAATTTTTTTTTTTTTTTTTTTTGTTATTCCGTGTTTGGCATTTGTAGGCAATGATCGGTGGTCACCATCATTGATCTATTATAATCTATAGATTAATAATTATTTATTTACATGCTTTCCTTTTATCAAAATAAATCATAATTAGTTTCAAGAATAATACACCTCAGCACAAATCATCATATGTTCACATATGTATATCATCAATGGTCACCCAAACAGAACGAGTTAAATTTTTAATTAAACTCTGTCTGGGCATTTAGCAATCCAATTATTAAATTAAAATTTTATGAAAATTAATTTTCTCAAAAGCTAACAATACACCCCCTACATTATAGGGTCTAAAAAAACTCATTCAAAATAAGTGAATTCAAAAGAATTGAATTATATTTTTATACAAAAATTATTTCAAAAACCATATATATAGATAATAAATTTATTTTATTTTATTTCTTTAATTATCTATATTTATTTAATAATAACTAATAATATTCAAAATTTATGAAATTATGATATATGTTTGTATAATTTAATGATAAATTAAATTTTTATAAAATCACAATTACTTAGAAACTATTTATTTTTTTATATTAAAAGAATTGAATTTTGTAAACTATCTTCTTAAAAATTAATAAATTTTTTATATATTTTAAGAGTGGACGTCTGAATTCGAATCTCGCAGATAAAATTTTTTATTTTGTTTTTTTAATTAATAAATAAAAACATATGAAACTCAATAAAATTTATAATTTTATTTATTAAACGAAAATTAATATTTTTCAATGTGGTTAGAAGATAATTCCAATTAGTTTTACACAACCAATAATGTGAAATAAGTTATTCTTCTAAAGAAAGGCCGATTACTATTTTTCTCTTATAAAATGACCAAATATATTAATTATCTTATAACCTTTTAAAATATATTAACTTCCCCTGATAGATATCATAATATATTATTAGATCTTTTCGTCCAATTTTATAGTTAGTCAATCGTAAAATGATTAATAATAACTATAAAAAGATAAAAATACCCTTACTTTTTATTTTTAATTAATTACGTTCTATTTTTAGTTTAAAAATATATTTTTAAGATTAAAAAATGTAATTTCATATTTTTTGACAAATTTAAAAATAAAAATATTTTTATTTTATTTTTTAAAAAATAAAAAAATTTAAAATAAAAAATAAAAAATATTTTTACTTTTTATTTTCAAATTTGTCAAAAATATGAAAATGAATTTTTTATTTTTATTAAAATTTTTAAGAAGAAATAGTTTAATTTCTTCTTAAATTATTTTTTAAAATAAAAAATAACAAATAAAAAATATTTTTATTTATTTTTTATTTTTAAATTTGTCAACGAAAATGAATTTTGTAGCCCTAAAAATATTTTTAAAGTAAAAATAAAATATAATTAATTAAAAATAAAAGATAACGATATTTCTATTTTTTTATTACCTTTGTTGACTATTTTATAATTGACTAACGATAAAATTGGACGGAAGGGGTATTAGTATGATGAGACATTCGTAAAAAAAGAGTTAATATATTTCTAAAAAATAAAATCAACTTAATGTATTGAGTGATTTTATAGGAACAAATAATAATTAACCCACCATGAAATATTTTTCACTTATCATCAATCAAATAAATGTAATTCATAATTTCTCAGATCTAATAATTAATGCTTTAATTAGTTTAACACCACCACTTTCATATTGTTTTAAACTTTCACTCTCCTATAAAGAAAACTTTCAATTATCTGTTTTTTTTTTTTTTGCCCGAATTGAATCCGCAAGTGGGCCGAATCGGTTGCGAATTAATCCGAACCAATTGGGCCCGTGATAATGCAACGGTCATTTATTTTAAGGGCCCAATTAGAAAAATAGTAGCGCCGGATCTCTCAATTTCAAATCCATTCAAATTTCACTCTCCGCCCAAAACACTGTCCCCTATTCTCTCTCTCTGCCTCCAGTCTAGAAGACACTGAATGCACCACACAAGGAATCTCTAGAAACCTTCCGGTTTGAGTTAGGTTTAGTTGCTTCAGAGTTCAGATGATGGCTTCTCGGAACCAGAACAGACCTCCTCGAAGTCCTTCCATTGTAAGTCCTGATTTTATTATTCTTTGTTTAATTCTTTCATTTTAGAGTTGTTTGGTTACTGAGAAAAGAAAAGAAACTGAGAAATTTTTGGATCTAAAAAGTTATTCTTCGATTTAGTAGTTTTTTTTTAATCTGGAACTTGTCGGTTTGTAGAAGGGTGGTGGTGGTGGCGTCCCATTAGACAAGCGTAGAAGGATTGGGGCAGTAAGAATTGGGGGACCAACCAGTACTCACCGCAAGCCATTTGGGTCAGTTAACAAAAGGCAGGATGTTACTGCTACAGGAGATGTAGGTAGCACTGAGGGTTTAGAGTTTGAGAACGTTGATTTCACAAAAGAAGAAGTCGAAGCATTGGTGAATGAAAGACCCAAAATGAAGAAGTTTGATCACAAGGTTCTTCTTCAATCCTTGTATTGTTGATATGGGTTCAATCACAAATGTTTGTTTGGTCATATTTTTGAAAGTTTGGTACTCTTTTGTTGTTTTTGGTTTGGCAGGGGAATATGGAACTAGTAAGTGAACTTAACAACAGGCTCAAGCTTTGTATCAAATGGTTTAAGAAAAGGGATGAAGCACATGTTGATGCTCAGGGAAAGCTTCAAAATGCTCTGGAAATTTCTGAGAAACAATGTGCTGATAAGGGTAATCTTTTTTTTTTCTTCCCGAACTGTAATATATTGAATGATCTCCACTAAGATATTGAGTCAAGATTGAGAAATTTATACATTATTGAGTTACTGGAGGACCATGAATAAGATGAATAGCAGTTGACTTTTCCCTCTTTTTCTTTCATAGGTTCAGTTTAAATAAAATATTTCCCTCTTGCCACAACACTTTCATGGTTTAACCTCCATTTGGATTGCTATGTTTTTTACTATTTTCCCTTAGATAGAGATGTTGTGGAAACAAAATTAGAGTGTTAATTTAGATTCATTTGTGCAATTTTAGAGGGGGAAATGAAAAACAAAGAAGAGAACTACAATTCAATTATTTCAGAATTGAGGAAACATAATACTTCTTTACGGGAGAAGCTTACAAATGAAGAATCAGAAAAATTGGTAAGGATGCACTCATTACAAATTTGCCCTGTTTAGTTTCTGTGATGCTTCTGTTACGTTCTTTTATAATTTTGATCTTTTGGTTTTGCAATTAGGATGCAATTGATTGTCATAAAAGAGAAAAAGAAGCTAAGGTTGCTGCTGAAACTCTGCAGGCTTCTCTTTCAAAAGAGCTTGAAAAAGCTCAACAAGATATATTAGCAGCCAATCAAAGGGTAATATCTATTTCATAACTATTTCGTTTTTAGAGCCTTCTGCACATTGACTTTAGTTGCTACTATTACTTAATTGGAAGAATGTGTCACTTGAATTTGTTGGATTCCATGTGCCTTGCCTTACTCTACTCTGTGAGTTTTCCGTACTTTAAAACCTATAAATTTGTTAAATTGTTAAATTCTGCAGGCTACCACACTGGATGATATGTACAAGCGATTGCAAGAGTACAATCTGAGTCTACAACAATACAATAGCAAACTGCATTCTGAACTTGAAACAGCCCGTGAGTCTCTCAAACGAGTGGAAAAAGAGAAGGCGACTATAGTGGAGAACCTTAGTACTTTAAGAGGTCACTATAATTCACTGCAAGAACAATTAACTTTATCCAGAGTAAGGTTCTTCAATTTGGTATTCAGCTAGTAGCTAATTATTTTTGGTTGGCGCTTAATGTATTTTATTTGTTTCAGCTTCCTAACTATTATATTTCTCCTTATTACTACTTCTAGGCTTCTCAAGATGAGGCTACAAATCAGAAAGAATCATTGGCTAATGAAGTTAAATGTCTGCGGGGAGAATTGCAGCAAGTGAGAGATGATCGTGATCGCCAAACAGCACAAGTGCAAACTTTAACTGCTGAGGTAGTGAATTACAAAGAAAGTACAGGGAAATCCTTTGCTGAGATAGATAATTTGCTGGCAAAATCAAAATCCTTGGAGGTTTGTTCAGATTACTTCTTAAGTCATATATTCATGCATAGGTTGACATTCCTGAGTCTAGAGGTTTTTCCAATGCAGGACACATGCTCTGCTCAAAGAGAGCGTATACATTTGTTAGAGCATCAGTTAGCTGCTGCTAATGAGAAGTTAAAGGTAATATTTTGATATTAAGTGTGTAGTCGTCCAGTTAGGTTATTTGAGTTTTGCTAATTATTTTTGTTATTTGTTCTCTTTAGATGTGTGATTTGTCTGCAGCAGAAACAAGGACAGAATTTGAAGAACAAAGAAAAACTGCTCGAGAGCTAAAAGAGCGTCTTGTAGAAGCAGAACATCAATTGATTGAAGGAGAAATCTTAAGGAAAAAGTTACATAACACTATCTTAGTAATACTCTATCCTTTGTAAAACTTGCACAATGCTCTAGATGGTTGTAGATGCAAGGTTGTAAATGGTAATGAATTGACTTGTATGACAGGAATTAAAGGGTAATATACGAGTTTTTTGTAGAGTGCGACCATTATTACCAGATGATAGTGTTGGTACAGAAGCGCAGCCAGTTATTTCTTATCCTACATCAGTAGATACTCTTGGTCGGGGAATTGATTTGATTCAAAGTGGCACAGGCAAACTTCTTTGTGACTAATCCTTTTTAGTTTTTATTTACATAGAATATTTGTTGCTTATATGAGTGAAAGCTTATCATTTGATAATCTAGTGCTATATCATTTTAAAATGGCAAACATATTCTTTCACATTTGGATTCTTATCATTTGCTAATATAGTGCTATATTATTATAAACAGGGCAGAAATATCCATTCACATTTGACAAAGTGTTTAATCATGAAGCTTCTCAGCAAGATGTTTTTGTGGAAATATCTCAACTGATGCAAAGTGCTTTGGATGGTTACAAGGTGAGTGAATGGTGTCTTCAACTTTTGTTTTATTGCTATTAATTGATTTGATTATGCATAATATGACTCGGAGTTTTCTTATGAATTGATTATGTATTTTGGAATTTCAATATCATTGGATTTAAATTGAACATTAATTTATGTGGTTCAAACTAAGTGACATGGATTATTTTGTCGCAATTACTTCCATCAAAAGATGCATTTATATGGAATCACAATATCGTAAGATGTGATAAAATTATGTTGGCTGTCACTTACAGTAACCCTTATCCTTTATCCAGGTTTGGGACTGACTAAACGTGAGAGACTCATACTTAGGCACAGTTATATGGAATGATAATGTAAAAGGTGGCAATATCTAAATTATCAAAAATGCATGTCAAAATAATATTCTAGTTTAATTGCTTTTGATTGAAGTGTAGTTGTCTCTTTTCTATTTGCCAAAACTGCATGTAAATAGAGCTTATTATGTGTTGCCTTTGCCCTAGCAGAGTTGTGAATTAAATGTTATTGTAGAGCTTATTATTTGTTGTCTTTGCCCTAGTGAATTAAATGTTGTTGGGGTGCTTTTGTAGGTCTGTATTTTTGCTTATGGCCAAACGGGTTCTGGCAAGACATATACAATGATGGGTAAGACAGAGGCTCAAGAACAAAAGGGGCTTATTCCTCGATCACTGGAACAAATATTTCAAACTAGCCAGTCCCTCTTGGCACAAGGCTGGAAGTATAAAATGCAGGTAATCCAAATAACATTTAAATTATTCACATGTTACCTTGACCAACTATTTTAAACTATTCTTTTCGAATATTGGCAGGCTTCAATGTTGGAGATATACAATGAAAATATTCGTGATTTATTGTCGACAAATAGATCAAGTGCCATTGAAAATACTGGAAAACAGTATAATATAAAACATGATGCAAATGGCAATACACATGTCACTGACCTCACGATTGTGGATGTTTGTAGCATCCAAGAGATTTCTTCTCTTCTCAGGCAAGCTGCACAAAGCAGGTAATACCATAATCCATTATATGTGTCTTATAGTTGGTTGCTTGTAGATTTCTTTGAAAACTTCATTTTGTTGCTCATTTTTATTCATTAATAGAAAGTTAGAAAGTTGAGATGACATAAAAGTAATGCTTAATATATTAGGTTGTGAAATTTCAACTGTGATTAGATACATTAATTCATTCAAGTTTTGTTTGCTCTTATGTTTTTTCAGGTCTGTAGGTAGGACACAAATGAATGACCAATCATCCAGAAGTCATTTTGTATTCACATTACGAATATCTGGGGTGAATGAGGTTTGTAATGTCTTAATATTGTAGAAGTGCTTGTTTTTGTTTCTATGATTTCTCTATTTATATTTGTACTTATTAACGATTTCCCTATTTATTTTCTTTCTTACAATGCTAGAACACTGAACAACAAGTGGAAGGTGTTCTAAACCTCATTGACCTTGCTGGAAGCGAGCGACTGTCAAGGAGTGGGGCAACTGGGGACAGATTGAAGGAAACTCAGGTATTTTCTACATTTTCAATAATATCTAAGTTCAATTTATACATTTTTCTTTCATATGGCTATCTTACCATCCTTGATGTGGCTGTCCTAACTCTACAAACAGGCCATCAATAAAAGTTTATCATGTTTAAGTGATGTAATATTTGCTTTGGCAAAGAAGGAGGATCATGTTCCTTTTAGGAACTCAAAACTGACGTATCTTCTCCAGGTAAAGCAACTTCTTTAATTTCAGCAACCTTCTTCCAAATTTGTTTCTTAAACAAGAACAACTTCATCGCTCTAACTTGTCCATTTTCTTTAGATTATTTGGATGCCCCAATTTTGATTTATTCTGTGAACAGCCATGTCTAGGTGGGGATTCAAAAACCTTGATGTTTGTTAATATCTCACCAGAGCCCTCTTCAGTTGGTGAATCGCTGTGCTCACTTCGATTTGCTGCTAGAGTTAATGCTTGTGAAATTGGAATTCCTAGACGTCAGACAACTGTACGTCCTGTAGATTCACGTTTGAGCTATGGCTGATTCTGATTTATTTTGTTGTGCATCTTGACACAAATAATCTGTTATTCACAGTTACTATTATTTTTATAAGAAGGGTAATTGTTGCGATTGGGTTTGTATAAGAAGTGCAGTGAGTTGAGCTTGTTTGTAGAATTGCTGTCTGAGCTACTAATTTGTATTCTTTGAAACTTGTTTAGATTAGGATCTTGTTTTAGCTCCTTATAAAAGGAGAGTTCCAATTGGCTTAGCAAACATGACCCCTGGATGTTAAAAATGTTCATCTCTTGGTGAACACAGGTGAAAAAATAGAGTTGGTTGTTCTATTAGTTTAACTTCATAAACTGATACTGTATTCTCATATTGACAGTTTATTATAAATGAGATATGCAGCTTTACCATTTGCTATTTGAATTGCATGATTTATTTTTGATATGTTCAAGTGGCCATAAGCATTACATTTCAAAGTACATCAATGACTACTAAAAACTCTGTGGAACCAGATGAGCTCTAGAATTTGCAGTTTATTCAACATCGTAACCAATCTAATGTTAGATGCCCCTTTTCATTCTCTGCATCCATCACCATATTATTTTACAGAAAATACCTAACTTTTCTAATGTTGGGTGCATTAATTTTTAAATGAATATTATATTATGAATAGGAATTTCTAATCTTTATCGCTGTATTATTTTTGTTTTGCTGGGTTGTCTTGTTAGAGAAAAAACACAGAAGATTGATGGAACTGCCAGCTTCACTTATCTATCTGTATCGTCTTTTCCAAAATTATGACCCTACCTTCGGTTTCAAACTTTCAATTTTTTGTATATGTATTATCTTATATGCACAGAGATAGAACTATATGATATTTTTACTGCTTTAGAAAAATTAGTCAAAATTTGAGGTGGCAGTTTTTTTATTCGATTCGAATCCGCCAGAAAAATGAGGGTCAAAATAGAATAAAATTTGATATGATCCGACTGGAAAAATTGAGGATCGGTTAATTGAATAGGTTATATTATTTTTTTTTATCGAAATTGATAAACTCGTGATTCGATCTGAAATTGATTCAAATGAATAAAAAAAATTAATATTAAATTTATTATTAAATAAAATTGAATTAAATTTTTAATAATGTATATATTTATTGTTTAATATCAATCTTTTTACATAATAATTGTATATATATTTATTACACAAATAAACATAATTATTATTAATGTAGTTCTTATAATAATAAAAATTAAAATTATTTATAAAATGTTGAATTCATCTTATTTTAATTAATATAATTACATATATTATACTTTTAAAATTTACTTATCTATTACTACTTTATATCATTATTATTTTAAAATTTTAAATTTTAAATTACTTGCTAGAATAAAAAATATAATATATTTGAATTATTCAGTTTGATTATTTGATAATTATGTTATTATATATATATATATATATATATATATATATATATATATGATAATAAATTTTAAATATTTTATATTTATTTTATTTAAATTGTATATATGATATTTTAAAATTATAAAGTTTATATTTATTATTAAATTTTGAAATATTATATATATGAACAATTTATTTTTATAAAAAATTTATTATGATCCAATCTGAAAGATTATTTTAAGTTAAATTTGAAAGTGACTCGAATTCGACTCTGTAATATCTAAAAAAAAAAAATAAAATAAGGTAGGGATCTAATTGGTTTAAATTAACTAATCAAACCCAAGTTACATTGGGAGTCATTTTTGCACAGAGAAGAAGAACAAGAGAGAAAAAGGAGAGAGAACCGGCCACAAAAGGCAACTAGAGCATGCCACACGCGCCTGTGAAGCTCCGTCGTCATTCATTGCCTTCCAAGGCCATTTTTGACCTAATCTAATTTCTGTTTTTGGCTATTTCATTACCATTAAACTTGTCTTAGTTTAATCTTTCTTTTGACACATATTTTGTCTTGATCAGAAAATGAAGCTTGAAACTGAAAAAATATCAATTTGAATTTTTTTATGAGTTTTCGGCAAAGTGAGTTTTTATCAACTCTAAAAATTATGTTTAATATTATGAAAATTTTTAGAAATTAGTTTGTAAATTAAATATGGAGTTTGAATATCGATTTAATAATTATGGCGGAGGAAATAATATTGAATTGTCTATAAATTAAGTAAATAATTAAGGTATATATGAGAGAATTATTTTTAAATATTATGGGTAATATAATATGTGAATTTATGTCTATATTATGGAAAAATAAACTTTTTAGATATTAATTTAATTATTGAATGAGAATTAAGGACTTAATTATTTTATCGATGCGGGAAATTATTTTATTTATATATTATTATGAGCTTTGAATTGATCATTATTGAGGAGGATGTGATGATAATTATTGTAAATTCCGGATGGGCAATGATTTAGTTGAGTTGATGATATGAATTTTTTTTTCAGAGAGCTACATCCTATTATGGAGGAGATTCTGCTAAATTTTTGATAAAATATTAAATTATTCTAGTATAGTCATAATTAGAAAATCTATTAGATAGTAATTAATCCATTTTTATTAATGATTTTAGATACTTCGAGTACCTCCGCATCAGTTCTTAGTGGAGACAGGGATTGAGTATCTCTTTATGTATTGTGAGTTGATATAATTTAATTTAACAATATATTTGAGCATATCATGGACATTAAATATATGTTTATTATATATTATATTTAATTTTCATATTCTGCATTAGAATTAGGATACATATATATGTTTTTGTCATTAATTGATGTGTTATGATTGATTTCAGTGTTGTTGTATTGCAATGAGAATAGAATGATAAAGAATCCACCTATATTAATATAGGCAATGTAAATCTTATGATGTGATATGTTATGATGATATTCAATATGACATGTTATTAAATGAGTATGTTGATGTTATTATATGGATTAGCCTGTTTAGAGTTGATTTCACCGTGATCTCTAAATATGGATAAAAGAGTATTGAAATGCTTGGTTTGAGCTAGATTCACCATGTTCCTGTATTTAGATGTTAAGAGAGTTAAGGAAGGGGTCGACTTCCCATTTATATTCATGGTTAGTAGATGGAGGGTAGATTCCACTGACTATTTTTATTATAGATGATATATATGTCTGTTTGTTGATGATTAATTGTGATGTGACATTCCATATAGATAAAATAGTTGGTATGTATGTTTTATTGAATTATATCAGCTTATTAAGTCGAACACTCACCCTCTGTTTATTATTTTTCAAGATAGCTTCTGCATTTCCTTCTTCAGGATTAATTATGCTTCCTTCCTCGCAGATAATTGATTATTTTTAAGGTTATTATGTAATTTTATTACTTTAGCGCTTCTGCAATTATCTGTGTGTTAGACTTATATAAATTTGATGATACTGTCATTATTATTAGATGTATGATTGGTGATATGGACAGCTTGTGGGTGAATGAATCCTCACTTATGTTATGGATTGTATTGCTACACATGATGATATTTTGATGGAGGATATACCTCCATTCAATATAATGAATGATATTTATGTGATATATTTTTTTTGGATTACATTAGAATATTGTAAGGTAAGGCTTATTATGGATTTCGGTGGCATATCACTCTCCCATTCTTCAGCACTGGTCATGATTTCAGAGTTGGATCGTGACAGACTCGAATCCTTTTTGATCAATAACCCAATAATTCATCTGAAATTCAAATTAATTCATAATGATTTGTTCTAAATTTATTCGAAATAACTTGTCTCCAAAATGACTGAATCTAAAATGATCTGACCCAATTCAATTCTCATATATAGTCAAAA
Source organism: Aleurites moluccanus (assembly GCA_948193065.1). Classification (NCBI taxonomy): domain Eukaryota; kingdom Viridiplantae; phylum Streptophyta; class Magnoliopsida; order Malpighiales; family Euphorbiaceae; genus Aleurites; species Aleurites moluccanus. The sequence continues at coordinate 1,671 of CANXYC010293962.1, read as the reverse complement.
TAGATAAAATTTCTAATTTTAATTTTTTTTATATAATTTAATTCATGAAAAAATGTCTCATTCAAAGTTTTAAACAAAGCAACTATTGAGATACTAAGCCCTTATGATATTTCATACACATTTCAATGCATAAAAAAATAATTATAAAATAATTTTTTTTTCTAATCGAGACTATCAAATTAACTTTAAATTATCATATTTTTCATAAAGTAGAATGACATTGATTCAATTTAATCGATTTTATATAAATTTTTATTAATTAAATTATTATTATAATTAAATTAACGGTTTGATTTGATTTTATAATGAACGAGGTAGATATTTTATTAGTTATTTACTAATTATTATAATTTATTTAAAAATATTTAATAAAAATATATTTAAATTATTTTTTCATTTTTTAATGCTAATAATTCACATAGAATTTCATTTATACACGTGGGTATATTATTTTATTAAAGAAATAAAAAAAGTGGGATAAGCGCCATATTAATAATTACCAACAACGTCAAACTAGAAAAACCCTTTTTACATTGTCACAGGCGTTACAGGATAAGTGGGCAAAAACAAAAAAAATAATAGAAAGACAACTATGGTATTTAAGTGGGTCCAACAGGTCTCGGGTCTTCTGATGGAAACAAGAAATGGTAGTATCTAAACCTTAGGGTTATGTTTGTTTTTATGGAAATGTAGAGAAAAAAAAAAAAGAAAAAGAAAAAGAAAATATTATTTTCTTTATTTATTAGTTAAAAAAGAAAGAGAAAATAAAAAAAATAAGTGAAAATTATATTATTTAATTTAAATTTTAGAAAATAAAAATTTCTTTTATTTTGAAGAAAAATAAAAAAATAAAAAATAAAAAATAAAAAGATATAAAAAATAAAAATTATAAAAATATTTATTTTTTTACTTTCGTTATTTTTATTTTATAAAATTTGAATGATAAATTTTTTATTTTATTTTACAAATTAAAAATTTAAATAATATAAAAAAATTATTATTATTTTTCTTTTCTCCTCATTTCTCTTGTGTAATTTTCGCACCAAACATAGCCTAAAACAAGATTCAAAACCCCATTGAATTGAAGGGAGTTAATAAACAAGATTAAAACACGAAAAGTAAAAGAAGAAGAAGAAAGGATAAGAGATGGAGAGCCATGAGCAGCAAACCAAGTCAAGAGTTGTGAAGGTGGACTCAGTGGAGTCATGGGACTTCTATGTTACCCAAGCTAACAATCAAGGCTGTCCTGTAAGTTTCTCATACTGGGAATTTTCTGTTACCCTTTTCCCATTTCATATTTGTAGAAAAGAAAATTATAGTTAGGCAAAAAAAAAAAATAAAAAATCCAGGGTATTGATTGAATTCTTAACCTGGAAGTTGCTGTAATAAAAACATAATTGAATTTCTCATGTAAGGATTCTGATAATTGATTTGTGGGTTCAATTCATAATTTCTCTTAGCTCATATCAATTCTGTTGATTTCATGTTGGATTAGCAATCAAAGGGTCGTTTGATTTTCGTGTTGTATGATTTTGTGTAAAATATTTGGTTTATTGATGTTGTATTTTTGGTTCACAAATTGTAGATTATTGTACACTTTACTGCTTCATGGTGCATCCCCTCAGTGGCCATGAACCCTTTTTTTGAGGAACTAGCCTCAGCTTATCCAGA
>CANXYC010293826.1:0-25611 GCA_948193065.1 Aleurites moluccanus | reverse complement strand
CTGGTTAGGGCAATTTAAGGGGAAATGACTTAAATTGGTGCAATGGAGCTAAAAATGGTTCAATTAGTTTGTTAATTAGTGATGTGGTGAACTTAGACTAGGTGAAGTGGGTCTTGAGTAATTTGGCCCTTTGGGCCGAATGGTATGCAGCCCATATTTTAGGGCTTATGAGGCTATTCATATGTGAAATTTGTATGTGTGCATGATATGGTAATATGATGGGTCATGGTAGTTTATAGGAAGTACTTTATGTGTAAACATTGTATATGGAATGTACTTTGGTCTTTATGACCTACAAAGTTCAAAATGATTTGGCATGAAACCTAGGCTAGAACGTAAGCCCAAATTTATTTTAATAAGTCAGCATGAGTAATTAGTTTTGATATGTATGTATTTACTTATGTATGATCATGGTTTAGTTGTTTATTTTGGATGATATAACAGGTATAATATGATGGTGGTTATGATGTGATTTGAGAAGTATGAATGAATTGATAAAGTTGGGTTGAAAATGTTATTGAAAGTGCTAAATTTTGTAATTTGATAAATGGGCATGTTAAAAATACAAAGGAAACTCTGCCGGATTTTCGGTAGGACATAGGCATATTGTATGAGAATGAGAATTGATATGAATCAGAGTATAGTCAAGCATGAATGACCTTGTATAAGACGAGTTCTTGAATGGATTAAAATTTGTAAGTATTGGTTATATAGTATTAGGGGTTCATCGAGGTACTAGTGGCCACTGGCATATCCTGTACCCTTGGACCGTCGCGGCTCCTCAATTTGGGTCGTGATAATTAAATGCATTAAATTTACTAAAATCACTGAAAATATCAAGTATCCTCGAATTAAAATACCCTAATTGAAATATCCGAAAAACCAAACCGATTAAGCGATCTGATTTGGGACTGATATTTTATAAATTCAATATGATTTTGGTTCTCCAATTTTCATTTCTCCGAAAATTTGGTTCGGTCTGGGGATTACCCAAACCTTGCACAAACATAATTTTATCAATTCAATAAAGTTTGCAATTTGTTTCTCAAAGATGCTTGGCTAATTTCTTTATTCTAGAATTTAGATGTAGTCAATTGAATGATTCTATGATTGAGACTATGATTAATTGATTATTACATGTTTAATTAAATTGGTTAATTTGTTGATCTAGAAATATTGTTATATTTGATAATTGTCCATAATTAGATATTTATCTAAGGTGATATATAATGGATCGAGAGAGTAAGTATATCATTAGTTTGTTGGATCAATAAGCTAAGGGTTGGTATTACTAAAAAATTAAAATACACTTTGGTGAACTTTGAAATTGCTAAAGATTTTAATAGGCTTTTATTAATTTAGTAATCACGAGAGTAGATATGAGATTAATGTAAATACTTGTATAATTGCTTGAGAGAGATTTACATATATTTTAGAGTAATTAGTTTATTAACATTAGTTCAAATAATCAATCACGAGTCATTCTAATTATAAAATATCAATTGATGAAGTCTAAATTCTAGGTTGTTTTATCTCTAAATTCTTTGAAATTATCAATTTATAAAACTTTAATTTTAAATTTTATTTTAATTTTATTCTCAACCCAAATTATAATTTTGTTTAAATAATAGAGAAAATAATAATTTTAGTATTTGACACCACCTCCTTGTAGGGGCGATACTCAACTCATCACTATCACTTTTTAGTATGATTCGTGCACTTGCGAAAATACACAATAAGTTTTTGGCGCTATTGTCGGGGAGGCAAAATTGTGTCATTATCAATATCAAATATTTTTTTTTTATTAATTTAGATGTTCATTTTGTTTTTAACCATTACTGTTTATTTTTTTTATTGTGATTGTAAAATTTTATGCGAAGGTTTGAATCGATAAACCTTGAGCTTTTCAATCCAGAAATTGAGAAATTGTGCAAGAGAATTGAAAGGAAGCAAGACTCCAAAAGCAATAACAAGCAATGAGCGATATGATAGATCCAAGAGGTCAAGTTCAAGTGCAACAGTAGTGGTGGTGGCAGCTGAAGAAAATGGACAAAGGAACGGTATGCAACAGGATATTCATGAACCTCCGGTTCATCACCAACCATAAGCCCAAACTCTAAGGGACTATGTGTTGCTGAATTTGAATTGGACACAATCAAGTATAGCCAAACCGACTATCAATAACAATAACTTCAAGTTAGACCCTGTACTAATCAATATGGTGTCTAATAAGTAATTTGGAGGGGTCCTTTGGAGGATCTAAATGCCCACATTTCAAATTTTGTGGAATTGAGCAATACGGTCAAGATCAATGATGTATCTAATGGGGTGATAAGGATGATGATGTTCTCCTTTTATTTAAGAGATCAAGCCAAGGATTGGTTGAACAAGCATATGGCAGACTACTTCACTAACTGGAGGATACTAGTTCAGGCCTTTTTGACTAAGTATTTTCCACCTGGGAAAATGCTTAAGTTTGAAAATGATATACTCAACTTTGGACAATGTTGGACCCCTTAAGTTTGATGATAATAAAATATATTAATGTGTTAATTATGCTAACAAATTTATTTAAGTTGTTTAAGGCATGAAAAATTATGACCATTGTCAAAACATAGGTTTAACACATCCAATAAATTAGTAAGTTCAATTAAATATTGCACCCTGTGTAGATTGATTCAGATGACGAGCCACATATGGATGGAAAGAGGAACAAGTCTTATTTATAATGCAATAAGAATCAAGTCAAACGGAGATCTACAGTGAAAGATATTAAATATTTACCAAAGGGTTGTTTTGATGAAAAACCTACAATGGTGCTATGTTGTATCGTCAAGTTCATACGATTTTCAAAGCTTGTACATATGGAATTAGTCTACAAAATTAATATGGATAGAAATATATATATATCTAATTTTGGAAATAAAAATTGGATTGAGCATTAGATATTGGAAAATAAAGATATGAATTTTTGAATAAATTATGCTCAAGCTAATAAACTAAGACATAATAAATGAGACAATTTTAAAATATTTTTGAAAATTATAGAAGAATAATTTGTGTATAATATTCTATATGATTGAATCTCTAGATGTCTACTTTCATATGGAAAAAGAATCAAATGATTCTGACTTCTACAAAAAGAAAAATTGAATAATTAGTGAAGCCTGCTCAAGTTGTCTTGTAGATTGGAGCAAGAAAATATTTATATTTTTTAGAGCATGAAGATGGATGTTTCTAGAGTTTTCATAAAGTTATAGTAGACATCTCAAAGTTTTCAAAAAAAAAAAAAAAAAAAACCATGATTTGGAGTTGTATAGCTCAAGATATGAAGAAATGAAGTTGTCATTGCTACCAAAAAGTCGCAGTCACTACTAAGAAATCTAGTAGCTTAGGTACAAGTAGTGGCTGCCACAAATTAAGTAGCAGCCACTATGGTCGTGATTTTATAAAAAAAATATAGTCCTTAAAAACCATGATTTATACCATTCAAGTGGGTAATGACTAGTTTTGAGTTAGAGCTATAAATATAAGTTCTTAGGATGTTTATAACAAGAAGAACAACATTTATTGAGCTCATATAAGTGCAAATCAAGTTTTCAAAATTATTTTCTTCATTAATTCTTTCTTTTGTAAGATTCACAAAAGTGAATCACTTGGGAGGTTGAGTAGTTGTTTTTTTTTTCTTCTCTTTCTCAATACTTCTTTGGATTATTAAGTGAGATTAGAAAGAGAAACGAAATTGTTTATGAGCTTTCATTGCTCATCTTAAAATCAATTGTAAGTGTTTGAGTATGAGTCTTAGAAAAACACTTGTATAGGTTTGAGTGTGAGCTTTTGAGAAAACACTTGTAAATGTTTGAAGTGTGAGCCTAAGAAAACACTTTGTAATTTTTGAGTTTGAGTCTAAACATGTGGGTTTGATCTTGTACCTGTAAAATGATCTGAGTAAAATACTCAGTTGTGATATTGAGGAGTGGACGTAGACAAGGGTTAGTTGAATCACTATAAATCTTGTGTTTGATTCTCTCTTCCCTTCACTTTTTATATTTTGCAAATTCAAACATGCATAAACATTCATTGTTGAATTGGTTTATTTGCTTCCGCTATTTTAATTTGTGATTAATTTTTGATTTTGTCAAACAACCAATTCACCCCCCTCTTGGTTGCCAAAGGGACTTTCAGACAGCTTGAAGGAGAATCCTTATATGAGGCATGGGAAATGTATAAAGGGTTGTATAGGAGATGCCCAAACCATCGTATTGAGAACTATACATTGATGCATACATTCTATAATGGGTTGTCACCTATAATTCAAATAACTAGATGCCACAATTGGCGGTGCCTTAATAAACAAGTCAGTAGAAAAAAAAAAACATATCAACTAATAGAGGAAATTGCCTCTAACAATCATTAGTGGGCTAATGAGAGAGGCCATTCGAAGAGAGCTGCTAGAATTTATGAGGTAGATCAAATGGCGAAGGTAAATGTTAAGTTTGATATAATTCTGAAATTGTTAGGAAATAATAATGTTAGTCGAGTGAGCTATTTCTAACAGTTTGTTTCAAACTTCAACAAGCAGCAAAATAACCCCTACATGAACTCATACAACCCTGGGTGGAGGAATCATCTGAACTTTTCATGGAGTAATCAAAATAATCAACTCAATCCACCAATACAAGGGAATCAAGGGGGACAAGCTAAACCATTTCAACCTTTGAGTTTTTAATAGAGAAATCAGATGCAACCATAGGAGAAGAAGTCGAATCTTGAAGACATTATGGCAAGCTTGGCCAAGTTAATGTTTGAGTTCATGAACAGAACTAATTCTACACTTTAGAATCAAGCCTCAGCAATCAAAAATCTAGAAGTGAAAATGGGTCAATTGGAGAACATTGTGTCAAATATGACTCAGGGTTCTTTACCTAGCAACACGAAGGTGAACCCAAAGGAGCAATGTAAGGCCATCACTTTAAAAAGTGGAAAGTAGCTAAGAGAGGAGGAACCTAAGAAAGAGAAATCAGATGAAGAAACTCCTAGTGCTTTGGATAAGGAAGAAAATAAAGAAGAGGTGCTTACACCACCGAAAGTTCAACCTTATGTTCCACCAGTGCCATTTCCTCAAAAGTTGAAAAAGCATAAATTGGACAAGCAATATGAGAAATTCATAGAAATTTTCAAGCAACTTTACATTAATATCCCTTTCTTGGAAGCCCTCGCTCAAATGCCAATACATATGAAGTTCTTAAAAAAATTGGTGTCCAATAAGAGAAAGCTAGAAAAAGATGCAACCGTTGCACTTATGGAGGAGTACAGTGCTATAATTTAGAACAAGCTTCCACCAAAGCTTGAGGATCCAAGGAGTTTCTCCATTCCATGTACCATTGGAGAAACTGAATTCAAGAAAGCCTTGTGTGATTTGGGTGCAAGTATTAGTTTGATGTCACTCTCTATTTGTGAGAAGTTGAACTTCAAGAAATTAAAACCAACCAAAATGATATTGCAATTAACGGATAAATTAATCAAGTATCCGATTGGAACTCATGAGAATGTGTTGGTTAAAGTGGGTAAATTCTACATTCCGGTGGATTTTGTTGTTCTTGATGTAGATGCAGAAGTTTCACTGATTATTGGAAAGTCATTCTTAGCAACTGTTAGAGCATTAATTAATGTGAAGTAAGGAAAGTTGACTTTGAGAGTGAGAGATAAAGAAGTAGTGTTCAACATAGAGAAGGCAACAAAATATCTGAATTTCATCGATATCTGCTTTAGTGTTGACATTATCGATGAGCTGGTTTAATAGGTCTTTGAGAAAGAGTACTTTGAAGATCCTCTTGAAACTTATCTAGTCAACAATGCAACAATGAAGGATGAGAAAGAAGAGGTAGCTGCATATGTTTATGCATTGGAGGCAACCACACCTATGTCGTTACATAAAAGACTCAACTTTGAAGAATTAGGCAAATGTGGATCACTTCCTTCTCCTTCAATTGAGCAAGCTCTAATCCTTAAGCTGAAACCTTTTCAATAAATCTAGGGTACGCTTTCCTTAGCTCAAATGATACTTTACCAGCAGTTTTAAATGAAAATTTTAGTGAGCTATAATATGAGAAAACATTGAGATGTCTTAGGAAGAACAAGACAACCATAGGATGGATAATTTCATATATCAAAGGAATAAGACCTTCCATATGTATGCATAAAATTATAATAGAAGATAACCATAAACTTGTAATTAAACGTCAAAGAAGATTAAATCCAAATATGAAAGAAGTGGTTAGGGCTGAGGTAACAAAATTACTTGATGGTATAATTATCTATCCAATCTCAGATAGTTCATAAGTTATTCTCGTGTATGTGGTACCTAAGAAGGGTGGGATGATTGTGATAGAAAATAAAAATAATGAATTAATTCCCACTAGAATAGTTACAGGGATTAAGAAGTTTCCTTAGTCATGCAAGCTTTTATCGCCGTTTTATCAAGGATTTTTCAAAAATTGCCAAACCTCTTTAAGATCTGTTTAATAAAGATGCTATTTTTTGTTTTAACCAAGAGTGTTTGAGTGCTTTCAACAGATTGAAGAAAGCTTTGACTTCAGCTCTAATAATTTCACCACCTGAATGGAGCCTCCCTTTTAAGATCACGTGTGATGCAAGTGATTTTACTATAAGAGCAGCGTTGTGTCAAATAAAAAAAAGGAAGATACATGTGATCTACTATGCAAGCAAAATCTTAGATGAAGCTCAAAAGAATTATGCCACAACATAGAAGGAGATGTTTGCTATTATTGTTTCCCTTGATAAATTTAGGTTATATCTTATGGGATCAAAAGTGATTGTGTACATTGATCATGCGACCATTAAGTACCTAATTACGAAGAAGGATGCCAAGCCGCGTTTGATTCGTTGGGTCCTATTTTCGCAAGAATTTGACCTTGAGATAAAGGATAAGAAGGGAGTAGAGAACGTGGTAGCAGACCACATTTCATGTCTGGAGCACAACAAGGAGATTTAAGAGAAATTGCTAGTCAATGATTACTTCTCCGATGACCAGTTATTAGCAGTCTCCAATTCAATTTCATGGTATGTTGATTTCGTGAATTATTGGTTAGTGGAGTAGTTCCTCCTGAATTATCTTTTCATCATCAAATGAAGAAATTATTTTATGATATAAAATACTATTTTTAGGATTAACCACTACTTTTTAAACATAGTGGAGATGGACTGATAAGGAGATGTGTGCTTGAGGAGGAGACTAAGAAAAGTCTCGAGCATTGCCATTCAAAAGAAAGTAGGGGGCCATACAAGTACTTCTAAAACAATTGCCAAAGTTTGGCAATATGGGTTTTATTGGCCTACAATGTACAAATATGTTAGAGAATATATAGAGTTATGTGATCGTTGTCAAAGAATGAGAAATATAACGAGAAAGCATGACATGCCACTCAACACCATTCTTGAGGTGAAGTTGTTTGATGTATGAGAGATCGACTTCATGGGACTATTTTCTTCATCTTTTTGGTGGTAGTGAATTACGTCTTCAAGTAGATAGAGGCAATAGCTAACCTGACGAATGACTCTCGGTTAGTAATCAAGTTCATCAAGAAGTACATCTTTTCTAGATTTAGAGTTTCATGAGCAATTATAAGTGATGGAGGTTTGCATTTTTATAATAAGGCCTTCAATACTTTCTTGAAGAGATGTGGAGTTACTCATTAGGTAGCTATTCCTTACCGTTCCCAAACTAGTGGCCAAGTGGAAATTTCAAATCAGGAATTGAAACACATTTTGGAAAAGACGATGAGCAATTCAAAGAAAGATTGAGCACATTAGATTGACGATGCTCTATGGACATATAAGACAACATACAAGACTCCCATTAGCATATCTCCATATCGACTTGTCTTTAGGAAAACTTGTCATTTACCAGTTGAGTTGGAGCACAAAGCTTATTGGGCAATAAAAGAATTGAACATGGATCTTAAAGCTTTAGGATCCAAAAGATTGTTATAGTTGAGTGAACTGAAAGATATTATATTAAAAGCTTATGAAAATACGTGAATCTATAAGGAAAGGACCAAGTTGTGGCATGATAAGCATATTCACAAGTGCCAATTTGGGGTGGGATAGCAGGTATTGTTTTTTTTAACTCTCATCTCAAATTTTTTCCAGGTTAACTAAAATCGAGGTGGTTAAGTCCATTTCGAGTTTCAAAGTGCACCCTTATGGAGCAATTGAAACTAATAATGAGGCTTTGGATACTTTCAAAGTTAATGGTTAGTGCCTCAAACCATATTTCGGAGGGGACAAAATGGACCAAGGAATGACCTATCTCTTGGAGGACATTTCATGAACTACCTAACGTCAAGCTAATGACGTTAAAGAAGCGCTATTGGGAAGCAACCCAAATTTCGTAAAGTTTATTTTTTATTATTTGATTATTTATTTTTATATACTTATACTTATTCAGCTTTTAAATGGAGTTTTTTAGAAAATTTAGAATTTTATTTTCAAAATAAAATAAAATAAAAAGAAAAATCGAGATTTTGAAAAGAAATAGAAACAAAAATAGGATACCGATTCCTCAAACCAGTTAACATGGTTTCTTAGATAAAGGCCCGTTAAGAACCCAATTAATTTTTAGAATGAAAATCAAAGAGGTAGAATCAATAACCAGACACCAGTTACTCAAACAGATTAACCCGATTATTCGGATCACGTAGCGTTCTCCACCCAGTTATTGAGCCCAAACCAATGGTTCAATAACCGATACCTACCCAGTTAGTCAATCATATTAACTCAATTATTCGCTAGAAATTGGGTTCGGTTATTGACACTTCAAAACTGGTTTCTGAGATCAATTATATGACGCTAATGTTTTCTTGAAGATTGATCTTAAAAGTGGATATCATCAAATTCGAATGCGCTACGGAGATGAATAGAAAGCAATATTTAAGACCAGAGATGATTTGAATGAATGGAATATGATGCAATTTGATTTTTCTAATGCTCTCAACACTTATGCGATTGATGATAAAGAGTAATCCGACATTTTGAATTTTGAAGATAACAATGAAGTTGTGCAGTTAGCTCATACTGATAAGGGTCAGATTGAATGCTCAAAAGTAAAATTACTATTTATTTTCTTGTTTGTAGTAGGAATCTTCTATTTTCTATCTTTTAGTTTGGACTAGATCTTTTAAATACTTTCTTGAATAGTTCCACTAGAACACTAAAGATAGAAATATATAATCTTCAGTTCTAACTCAATTTAAAATTTCAACTACAATGATGGGAGAATAATTCTACATCAGAATTAGAAGAATATTTTGGGGCCTATAAGTAGATGGACACTCTTTCTTGGCAAGCCGATTTTCTAATGTGAGTTCTACCTCCATTTATACAATGTCAAGTGGTATTAGAGTCACCTTCTAGTTGTCCAACTTATTATATAATATCTTTGGAGATTGAGTGCCCCTTGAGAGATCGGTGCCCTTTGCAAAGACGCAAAACCTAGAATTGGGGGAGTATGATGCGGGAAGAATCAAACATATGACAATTGGAGGAATATTTTGGACTTATAAGTGGATGGGCATCCTTCCTTGGCAAGTTGATTTTCTAAGGTAAGTTCTATCCCCATTTATACGGTGCAATACAATTTTAATCCATTTTTAGAGGTTCAATAAAAACTTTTTTCTTCTATGAATCAACTTCTCTCTTATCTTCATTTTACAAAAAATCTAGATAATTCACCTAAAATTGATGTCTTCATTATCTTCAAAATTTTCACTTCTATGTTTGAGTTGATCTTCTAATTGTGAAGTAGTATTTTCCTTTAGCTTGTTGTGTTTCTTTAGCTCATATGACTTGGAGTAGATGTTTAGATAAATTCATCAGATTTTGCAGATCATCAAATTAAGCTAAATGTTAACCTTGTTTTAACAATCTTTGGTCTAACAATTATATATGTGCCTATTGCTTAGCACCAAACACCAACCCTTAGGTTCGAGTCATGAGATTTGGTTCCAATCACCATTGAATCCCTTTATTCTTGAGTTTCTAATTCTAATAATTAAAAATATGTTTTAATGTTATTTCGTATTATGTGATATCAATTTTCTAGGCTTGGTGTAAATGACAATATTCTCTTTATCTTGTTATCTCTCATCTAAAGATTATTGGCTTCTTTTAATATTTTTTTTAGAAAAAAAAATTATTATTATTATTATTTTTATTTTAAAACTTTTCATCTTACTAGAATTTGAAACTTGAATTATATATATATATATGTATATATAAAAAACTATGCTATTATTTTTCTTTAATTATTCTATATTGTTTACATCAAATTATTTTTTAGTTTTCGTAATTGAAATTAAAAATCTGTATATTTTCTTTCTTTTTAGCTACACAACCGAAAACACAAATCAACCCACTAATATAAAACTCTAAGACTCTTGACAAATATGAATTGCATATGCAACGAACATAACATGGTTATAATAAAAAGGAACACAACGTTACTTATATTATCAGAAATAGGACATGTGAGTGTAAACTACTCATCATAACAATACAAAACTAATTCACTACAACTAACTTAATTGAGTAGCTAACAATTATCTATACATTGTTAATAAGTTACCGTGTGCAATTAGTTTGGAGCCATGTAGTTAACAACTAGTCAGTTTGAACTACTCAAAATAACACAATACTAATTCACTATAACCACTTGATTGAGTTGCTAATATATTGTTTATACATAACTATTAGCTAGATACCACATAGAGTTAGATTGAAGTTGTGTTGCATGCTTAAAGGAAGAGATATAACCAAGAGAACTAGGAGATCTATCCCAATTTTAGTATATTAATTGTTGCACTAACTTATTAGATCGCTTATCACATACAGGAAAAAAACGATAAACTAAAGAAAATTTTATAACACTTTTTTTTGGATGAAGTTAACCATATCTAAAAATAAAAGGTTAATTACTCAAACTTATAAATTCCGAAGCTCGTTGCAGTTTATTGCATATCAAAAAAAAAAAAAAAAAAAAAAAAAAGAAAAGAAAAGAAAAAGCAAGCATAAGAATAAGAGTGTATTCGAGACTACTCAAGATCAATATGGCCATTTTAGGATTACTATTGTATGTTAAAACTCTTCTTATGCTAGGCTTAACCTTTATGTACTGCGAGGCAAAAATTGACCTTCGCAATAATTTTGGTGTTGGTAGGAGTCGTAAGCTTGCTGAAGACATTGATGCTACAATTAAGATTTTTGATGTCACACAATATGGTGCTAAGGGAGATGATAAAACTGATAATACAATGGTGGGTTTCATATGCAATCAATGATTTTATAACTTTCTCTTCACTCAATTACTGATAAAAGTTTCTTCATAACTAAATAAAGAGAGTTATTAATTTATATATTGATAAATTAATCACTATTTATCTATTTATCCAGGCATTCATGAAAACATGGAATGAATCATGCAAAACTAGTACTGATCCTGCTAGATTTCTCGTACCAAAAGGAACATATGTGACAGGGCCTGTCGTATTTCAAGGGCCATGCAAAAACTCTGAGCCTATAATCATCGAAGTTCAAGGATATATTAAGGCAATAGATGACTTAAGTCAATATTCTGAGGATACTAGGTTTCTTTTTGAAAAAATTAATGGTCTAGTTTTGACTGGTGGAGGAACATTTGATGGACAGGGCCCTACCGCTTGGAAGTACAATGATTGTAAGAAAAATAAAGATTGCACCAGGCTCCCTAGCGTAAGCATTCCAATTCAATTTTTCTATCCAAATTTATTTATTTATTTATTTTTTTCTCTTGATGGAAAACTAAAGTAATTTTGTACTTTCTTGATACAGTCTATCAAATTTCAAGGAGTGAACAATTCAATTGTTTACGACATCAATTCCATCAATAGTAAATTTTTCCACTTTCATATCACCGACTGTAATAGTTTTACAGCTTATGATCTTAATATAACTGCTCCTGATGAAAGCCCTAACACTGACGGCATGCATATAAGCGACACCAATTCTTTCAATATATCTAGGAGTATCATTGGAACTGGTGATGATTGCATTTCTATTGGAAAAGGAGTTGTTGATGGTACCATCTCCAAAATCTTTTGTGGCCCAGGACATGGCATTAGGTATATAAACATATATCCTAGCTACTATATATGTATGTTTTATTGTCTTCTCATATTTTACTGTTGTTGTTTTGCAACAGCATAGGTAGTCTTGGAAAGTATGATGACGAAGGTGATGTTAATAGAATTTTGGTAACTAATTGTACATTATCTAATGTCACAAATGGTGTGAGGATCAAAACTTGGGCTGCATCTCCACCAAGCGCAGCTTCAAACATCACATTTCAAGATATTATTATGAATTTTGTCAAGAATCCTATCATTATAGATCAAAAGTATGGATCTCGTAATAGCGAGCAGGTAATTAATCCATATATACATATTCTAGTTAATACAAACACCAATTATACACAAATTTCAGTACCTTTATACATGATTTGTGTATAATAACTTGTGCAGCCATCACGTGTGAAAATTTCTGATGTTCATTACAAGAACATTAGGGGAACCTCGGTGTCAGATGTTGCTGTTAGTTTATTATGCAGCTCATCAATCCCTTGCGAAGGAATTGAATTGGTCGATATTGATTTGATCTACCAAGGTTCTAAAGGGTTGAATTCATCCATATCAGCTTCATGTATGAATGCTAAAGTCAGATCAACGGGGATACAAAATCCACCGAGTTGTCTATAATTTTGATATTCAATCTGTACATGTTAGTGTTGGTGGTGAAAACAGAGGCATAGCCACTAAAAGATCATATTTGCAACTTGTATGCTAACATACAACTGGGAAAATGTAAAAACAAACGACAAATAACAAGTAATGTCAAATCTTGAGTAATTATGAATTCCATTTGGTGCAAAATTTTATTTATAAAGTGGCCCAATATATATATATATATAATATAAAATTCCTAATATAGTGAACGGTTGCAACTACAAGAAATCATATATTGTGTGATAATTAAAATTGTCACGAAAAAAAAAAATTGTCACAACAATATTATAGTGACAATAAAAAAAACATTGCTACCTAATATCATATTATTAAAAATAATCATTATAATCTATAATAATAAAAATTGACACATAATATAAAATTTATTACAATAAATATGTCAATCACACCAATTATTTTTAGTGACAAGTTTCATTGTGACTAAATATATATAAATTGTCACTTAAATATTAATATTATTACAAATAAATTAATTGATATATTAAAATATGATGAGAATTTCAATGGTTGTCACTTAAATATCTATCGGTGAGATTCAGATGCTTGACCTATTCCCGCAAAATTCATGTTCACACTATGTCGAGCATCTTCAAGTAAACCGTCAATATCATCAGCATAGGCATTATTCATATCTATAGGCACACTATCTTCTTCTGTCAATATTTCTTGCTCCTTTTCACCATGATAGCTCCAAAAAGTCTCTTATGGAAGCTATTTTTGTATATGTGGCCCGCACTTCTTCTTTATTCCAGAATAGAGTATTTCTGCATACATTACAAGGGCATCGTATTATATTTCTGACTCCTTTAGCTTTAAAAGCCCACTCAAGGAAATTGTTCACTCCATTTTGATATTCAATGCTTGACCTGTTAGTCGATATTTAACCACTGTTTATCTGGAGCCATCTAGATTACATGTTTGAAATAGGTTATAATACATTAGATATATATGTTAAGTTTAGAATTTATATGAAGGGACAATAGCTGATAAGGATGCATCGGCCAAAATGAGAGTATTAAATTCAAGCAAAGAAGCAATAAAATTTTTTTTGCATAGAACTTCAAGCACTTGTAAAATTATTAGTTTGCATATTAAATTGCAAAATTATGTTTTTCCAACTTGACATTTTAATGTCATGTGGGAGACAGCAGTTTTAATTCAGTTATGCATGAAACCACGTTTGCTGATCAAAGATACATACTTATACAGGATACATCTGGTAGTCAGAAACAAACATTCTCAAAAAACAGTAGAGATCTTTTTGTTGATAGTAAAGATTGTGTTTGCCAGTGCTATTTACTACTGAAATAAAGATTGATGGTAATGGCAATGTGACCCTGGATAATGTTTATGGTCAAGCAATTGATAATAAAGGGCTAAATGGTTTATCTTTGACCAAAAGTTCAAATACTGGTGCACAGTCTGATGGAGCATTGTCTATGAAGATATTGGAGCAACCAAAAGAGAGAAAATTCTATGAAATTAAATTTGCAAGCAATGGTTTAATTGAAAGTAAAAGTAACCCGACCAAGGAAAGACTTGCTGCAGTTAGTGATGCTGAAAATCCTTCCAACTCTAAAGAGGCATCTTGCCAACCAGATATTAAAAAGAGTAATTCAACTAAATGAAATAAGATTTTTATAGAGTAATTCAACAATACTAAAACACTTAGTTCATATAGAAATCTAATACTAACCCGTTACAGCTACAAAACAGTAAATTTGAACCAAAATTTATTTAATATGTACTGACTAACTATAAATCCGCTTCTAGATCATTTATATACTAATTAGACTAACCCTGCTTTGAAATGAAAAAAATAAAATAAGAAATCATGCTAGCACTATGGTCCTATAATTTAATATCTTAACCATTCAATCTATTTCATTATATAAAAGGAATTAAGATATCTGACAGAGTTATCCCTGGAACTTATGACCATTAGCATGATAAGCACAATTAGATTCTTGGAACTATCACATATATAGAAAATGCAGGATCCTAAATTCTAAAGTTTTAGTAAAAATTTGGAAATAATACAGCATAGCTAAAGCACTTCATCATAAATTTCTCAACTATTCTTCAATTAAATTTTAAGATTTAGTCATTCACATGTAGCATTCTAAGATAAATGCTCAAATATCAATAACTAATAACAATCCTTTGATTAAAGGATTCCATTACTCATGTAATAAAAATCAGTATTCACAATTAAATACAAGAATTCTTCTCTTTCCAAGGTACAAGTACTGCACTTCTTAAGAGTGCAAACGTAAATTTATTTTAAGGTTCATTATACAGTTCAATTAAATGAACTGAACAAGTTTAAACTTTTTTTTTTTTTTTACTTTCCTAATTTAAAATTACATTACTAGAAAATTTTTGTGAAAATTCTGGTAGTCTCACGCTGGACAAATTTGGGGTCCAAGTATTTCTGAGAACTTTAGGTCTTCTCTCATATCATTGGATTTCTTGTAGACTTGATCTTCTATTAAAGTCTTGATATTCAGTAGAAGATGGTCTTCTATATTTCTGCTGTTTGGTCTACTACGCTCCAACAACCTTTCTGTTGTTTGGCCATTCCTACAAATGCTCAATGAAATGATCTGATCGGTGCGTCTTCTCAAAAATTCTCTTTAGATGTTGTTGTAATTTATTGAATTGTAACTAGATTAGTTTTTCTGTTACTTAGGAAATCAGTTTTATGTTTTTCTTTAGTGAGATGTGAATTATGTTGAGCTGTCAATATTAGGCTGCTGTACTTATATATTGATCTATAACTTGATTAGACTATTTAATATAGTTGTATTCATTTTGCATCTTTGTTCTCGAGATGCTTCTACTTTATTTTCTTTGTATCTTGTTTGTTCTTGCTGATTGATATTAGGATTTGCAGATTATTTTATAGTATTAGAGCATCGCGACTGTTATGATTGTGGATATTGTTGTATTTATAAATGGGTATATCAAAAGATATTATATCCCATATTGAAACTTTACAAACTCTTATAATAGTATATATTAACTATTACACTTCATAGTCAAATAAGGACTACTGAGTGGACCGCACCATGCATGTGGCATGAGTGGGTGCATACCTTATATCACACACGCGCGCGTGTAAAATTGAAACATTTTTTATTTATTTCTTTTAAATTCACCGAACTATAACAGACTCAAAACCTATTTATTTTTCCTAAACTGAAAATCTTCTTACTAATGGTTATAATTGTTCTTTCTTTAATTCACCCTTATGGCATTAATTTTTTGTCTGTGAACGTTGGTTCCTTTCTCCTATATAAGAGCAGTAAGGAGAAGTCTTCAAAACACATAGAAAACATACAGACTCTTTCCAAGTCTTTTAGTCTGATCAAAATAGTATTATAGTTGTTCCTGTAGCTTCTTTGTTCTTGTGCTTGAATTAAGGAAGCTATAGTTGTTGAATCCTAGAGGTGATTTCGGTTGGGACCTGTGAGTATCAGTAATCTACTAAGGGGCCGAAGTATTTCTTAAGGACAGTGATATATCATGTTTCAGCTAATCAGATAAATTATTTCGATATTATTTCTATTTTACTCGGTTCTTAATAAATTGGTGATTGTTCTTGCTCTGTATTTTCAATTATGGTTAATAGCTAAGAAACAACATATATTTCTCATAGATGAAATTTCTCTTTTGTTTTCAATGTGATTGTGGTCATTTTGTTTAAGATCGAAGAAATTTAGGAATTGAAACAGAGATATTGTGAATCAGTAAAGTTTTTTTTGAAGAATAAAATTGCTGCGATGGATTTGACAGATGAAGGAGAAACTCTGCAATAGAGGCCACAGAGAAATGTTAATACTAGTATTCGATACATTCTTGCTCCAAACCTCTGATCATCCATGGATGATATTAGTCAGTACTCCATTCTTTCTTGGTGTCGGTCTATGGAAATAACTCTAAGGGCAAAAGTTAAGCTAGGTTTTGTTAATGGTAAATGCGAAATGCCTACTGATGATTCCAAAAGTAGAGAACAGTGGCTTAGGGTAGATAGTATTGTGACATCCTAGTTGTTGGATTCTATTTCTAAAGATTTGGCAGAAGCTTTTCTTTATGCTAGTAGTGCAAGGGAGTTATGGGAGGAATTGGCAGAGAGATTTAGGGAAAGTAATGGCCTTATACTTTATCAATTCCAAAGAGAAATCAGTTATGTTTCTTAAGGATCTGTTAGTGTGGCTGTGTATTATACAAAGCTTAAGAAGCTCTGGGATGAACTGACATGCTTGATGCCAGTACCAGTGTGTAATTGTGGGACTGCTAAATAGTTATGGATATAGGCAATCTAAACAAGCTTATGCAGTTTTTGATGAGGCTTAATGAGTCATATGATAATATTAGGAACCAAATATTACTTATGGAGCCATTACCAACAGTCAACGAGGCTTATTTAATAGTGTTAAAGGTTGAAAAGCAATGAGAGGTACATAACCTCACAACTAAATTAACTGAATATAGTGCAATGTTTGTGAAGAATTATGATAATAAGAGATCTGATTGGAAGACTAATAATAAAGATGGCTATAAGTTTAATAATTGGAGATATAAGGAATCTGACGGAGATTATATTAACAAGGTTGATAAATATTATGATCATTGTAATGTTGGAGGACATACTAAAGATAGATATTTCAAGTTGCATGGATACCCTGAGTGTTATGATGACCTAAGGAAGAAACAAGGTTATAAAGACTCAAATAAACTTAGAGGCAGACGACAATTCAGGATGGCTACTCAAATCAGTGACACTCCAATTGAAGAAGAGGTGCATGCTCATGAGCAAGCTAAACATGATGACTTGACTACTGTGATTTCCAATGCAGTGCAAAAAGAAGTTTAGAAGTTCTTAAAAGGGAAAGCAATTGTGAATGAGGGGACTTATGCTAGTTATACTAGCTATGCAGGTACCATACACTATCTTGATTTGTATTGTTTTGACTATTCACTTAGAGATGTTTAGATAGTCATACACTATCTTGATCTGTATTGTTTTGACTATACACTTAGAGATGTTTGGATAGTCGAGTCACATGTGTTTTAACATAAACATTATGACCACAATTTTTAAACTAGCAACTAAAACCAAAGTTCATTTACCAGATAAGACATCTAGACCAGTGAACCTTATTGGTACAGTAACCTTATCATCAAATATCACCTGAACACAAGTCCTACACATACCAAATTTCTAATTTAAATTGTTGTCTGTCAATAAACTTACACAAACTATGAAAGTGAGAATCATCTTCTATGACACTTACTGCATTTTTTAGGAATTGATGACTAAGCATGTGTTGGCAGTGGGAAAAGTCCATGCTGGACTATACATTTTGGATAAAACCAGCTTTACTATAGATACCATCAATGAGTTATGTTCTAAAGAGTCTGTTGTCATAAACATTGTTGAGACACATACTCCATTCTTGTGTACAACTGCTATTAGTAATAAAAGAACTCAACATTTTTCTTATAAGTTGATGCATGCAAGACTGGGACATACATCACAATCCAAAATTGATCATTTACCTGTTTATTTTCTTATGGCAAAACCCATAATTGAACTTTGTGAGATTTTTCCCTTAGCTAAGCAACATAGGTTGTCCATTCCTGCTAGTCATGTTAAGTCAATTAATCCATTTGAGCTCATTCGTCTGGACTTGTGGGGAACCTATAAATTATCACCCTTTACAGGCTGTCATTATTTTTTAACCATAGCAGATGATCATACTAGGGATTTATGGACCTATTTGATGAAAGATAAATTCCAAACTTTTGGTATCCTTAAACAGTTTGTGTTCATGATACAAAATCAATTTAATATCATTGTTAAACAAATCAGAACAGATAATGGTTCTGAGTTTGTCAATAATGAATGTCAAGGTTTCTTAAGTAGCATTGGGATAATGTATCAAAGGTCTTGTCCTTACACACTACAACAGAATGATGTAGTAGAGAGGAAACACAGGCACTTATTAGAGGTTGCTAGAGCATTACTTTTTCATGCTTCATTTCCATCTAAATTTTGGGGGGAATTCATCCTAACTACTACATATATTATAAACAGAATGCCCACATCCTTATTAGGATGGAAAACATCTTATGAATTGCTTTACCATAAACTACCATATTACTGTCAACTTAAGTTGTTTGGATGCCCATGTTTTGCTAGTAATAATAAACCTTTTAAGTCTAAGTTTGATCCTAGAACAAGTACATTTTCTTGGGTTATGTAACAGGTCATAAAGCCTATAAGGTTTATGATTTAGACTCAAAAACTATATTTGTGTCCAGAGATGTTTTATTCTATGAGCAACACTTTCCTTATAAGCATATCCCTTCAGATATTCAATATGAGTCTCCTGTTTTACCAAATACTGTTACTGAAGATTAATTTTCACTTGTTTCAGATCCCACATCTATTACACCTTTCACTCATCCATCTAATACCCCTGAAGCTATTCCTATTTTACCTGCTGCACAATACTCTCATTCACCACGTACTGAGATTTTGTCTAACAATGAACCTATTTTCCCAACTACTGAATTTCCTACTATTTTTTCTGATTTACCTATTTCTTCTAATATTGACTATACTATTACTACACCTACTGCTACCCATCAACCCAGGGTTAGTACTAGACAAAAAAGACCACCTCAGTGGCTAGATGATTATGTTTCTATAGTTCACAACAAGTCTGATCCCACTGCTTCACTGCCTTCTATTTCACAATCCCAAGTCTTGTATCCTTTTCAACATTTACCTGTCCTTTCTTGATAACTTTGATCAAACACATGTGAATTTTGTTGCTAATTTGTCTACTATTCAAGAACCTAAGACTTATAATCAAGCTAAGTAAGATCTTAGGTGGGTTGATGATATGAATAAGGAATTGAATGCATTAGAAACTAATAATACATGGATTTAAATTGATCTGCTTGATCAAAGTAGGTTTATAAAATTAAGTTTAATCTAGATGACAGTATAGAGAGATTTAAAGCTAGGCTTGTGGCCTAAGGCTATGACCAGGTAGAATGAGAGGATTTTATGGAGAGTTTTTATCCTGTAACAAAATTGGTAACTGTTAGACTATTCATTGCTATTGCAGTCTCTCATAATTGGCCTATTCATCATCTTGACATAAATAATGCATTCCTACATGGATTTATTGAAGAAGACCTTTACATGTTACCTTTAGTAGGTTATAATTCTTCTGAACATAAAGCTTGTAAACTTACTAAGTCCCTCTATAGACTGAAACAAGTATCCAGGCATTGGAATCTATAATTTACTTCCAAACTTATAGATTTCGACTCAAGCAGTCTTCTTATGATCCATGTATGTTCACTAACTCATCTACTTAGTTTTTTATTGCACTAGTCATCTATATAGATGATGTTTTAGTTACAGGAACAAGAATAATAGTGATTCAGAAGCTTAAAGGCTACTTGCATGTCATGTTCACTATAAAAGACTTAAGTTCAACCAAGTACTTTATTGGCATTGAAATGGCTAGGAATTCTCAAGGTCTATACCTCAGCCAACACAAGTATATCATGAATATTATTCTAGATGCAGGCTTGACTGGTGCTAAGCCTTGTGTG
This sequence comes from Aleurites moluccanus, assembly GCA_948193065.1. Lineage (NCBI taxonomy): Eukaryota > Viridiplantae > Streptophyta > Magnoliopsida > Malpighiales > Euphorbiaceae > Aleurites > Aleurites moluccanus. The sequence goes on along the minus strand of CANXYC010293826.1, from coordinate 5,113 downwards.
ACTCCATTACCATCTGGCATCAAGCTTGTAAATCCTAGTCCATTGTTTAACAAACTAGAATAGTACATGAGGCTTATTGGTCGACTTTTGTATCTTAACTTAACAAGACATGATTTCTCCTTTGCTACACAATAACTAAGTCAATATATGGCTGCACCAACAGTAATTCAGTGGAAATCTGCTCTTCAATTAGTGAAATATCTTAAAGAATATCCTTCAGCTAGATTACATTTCCCACCACAGTCTGCTCCTCACTTAATTGCCTATTCAGATGCAGACTGAACTGCATGCTCTACTACCAAGAGGTCAGTTACATGTTTTTATATATTTTTGGGCTCATCTCTCATTTCTTGGAAAACTAAGAAACATACTACTATTTCTAAGTCTTCTGCTAAAGCTAAATATAGGAGTCTTGCTGCAACGGTTTGTGAGCTTCAATTCATTTCTTATTTGTTGCAAGAGTTTCAGCTTACACTTCAACTTCCAATTCCTTTGCTTTGTGATAATCAAGCTGTAATCCACATTACACAAAATCATGTCTTTCATAAATGGACAATGCACCTAGAGATTGATTGTCATATTGTATGAAATCAATACAAACAGGCTTTGTCTCACCCTCATATGTTTCCACTAAGCTTCAACTAGTTGACCTCTTCACTAAATCATTTCCAACCAAGCAATTCTTTTTTCTTTTGTCCAAGATGGGCTTGTTTTTACTCCAACAACAAGCTCCATATTGAGGGGGCTGTAACTTATTGAATTGTAACTAGATTAGTTTTTCTGTTACTTAGTTATGAAATCAGTTTTATGTTTTTCTTTAGTGAGATGTCAAGTATGCTGAGCTGTCAACATTAGGCTGGTATACTTATATACTGATATGTAACTTGATTTGACTATTCAATACAGTTATATTCATTTTGCATCTTTGTTCTCGAGATGCTTCTACTTTACTTTCTTTGTATCTTATTTGTTCTTACTGATTGATATTAGGATTTCCAGATTATTTTAGTTGTGATTATGCTTCTAGTCAGTTTTAACTTAAGAATTTGCTATTGTCTTGTATCATTTGGTTAGTTTAGAATGAGTCTTTCTAGCATAAGAATGTCTCTCAAATTTTGTCCAATTTGGAATTATTTATTCTCAATTCTGATGATTATCATAAGTTGGAAGGCTAAGTGATGCTCACTGGACTGTCTTTGGGAGCTGAAGTTGGTGTTGATTTTTGGGGTTCTTTAAGTTGATTTTATAGGTATATTAGGTTTAGTCTTTTTAGCTTCATAAATAGGCTTATAAGCTTGTAGTTCTACAGCTTTTTGGCTTAGTCTTAGGCCTCTGTTCAAGGTTTTAGGCTGCTGCATTTTGGCCTTTGTCAGATCCTTTTACAGTCTATTTATTTCTGTCCTTAAGCTGTACTATTTCATTACTAATATTAATTTAATACTTTCTTATAAAAAAAATTGGTTAGTCAATAATCTCACTTAAGAATAAACTATTATAAAATATTAAGTAAAAACTATACTATTATAAAATATTAAGTAAAAACTATCTTATAATATGAATATAATAATTAATTATCTAAATTATAGGGTATATATTATAATTAACATGATATATCAGATAAATATTAATTAATTCATAATTTAATATACTAGACTAAATTTATTTCGAACGAAAATTAATTTTATATCTTTTGTAATATAAAGACACCTTAATTGTATTCTTGCATGCATACTTGAGTTCGTAACTTCCAATGAACTTGAGATAGCAAATTTTTACTAGATCAATGAATATGACCTGAATTAATTTGCATAAACATGACCCACAACATGAAACTCAAAATGTTTCATATCAGATTGTCATTATTAAACCTACGGATCCCTTGCATGTAAATTTTCAATTCAAATAAATTCTAGAGTATTAATCCTTAGGCTGAATTAATTTCTTTAATTACAAATAGAAAACAATAAATTATTTTTTGAAACCTTTATTCAATAGTTAGGGTTTTCTGATATGGGGTTGGTGGTGAAAGTGAATTTTATTAATTCATTTGAAAGTTTTTTAAAAAATCAAAAATAATTACGTCAATGAATTGAATTTTTTAATTTATTTCTACTCTTAACAAATCATTAATGTATGTGTAACTAATAGTTTGAGGGTTTTTTCTAAAAAATATGATTAATTCGAGAGTTTAATTAATATATTTAGGGCGTAATCAATTTGAGGATTTTATTTTCACATGAAAATACAAATTATTACTAAAAGTTATTATTTTAATTAGTTTTTTTTTTCATTTTTTTAAAAATAAAAATATAAAAATTATTTTAAATTTCTAGACGATTTTACTCTAATTTAGAGTTTTATTAACAATTATACCCAAAAATAAAATTGAGAAAAAAATTGCATAATCTTCTCTTCTAATTCACATGTTTATAATAAAAAATTGAAATTTCATTAATAATTTAATAAGAAAATTAGTAAAAAAAAAAATATGTTTGACACAATAAGGAAAAGAAGATCTTTAAACACATTAAGCTCAAAATCTTATCTTCATTGATTTAGTTAGCGATAGAAAATACAGACAATAAAAATAGCAAATACTATGTTATCTTTTTCTTTTTCATCTTCTTATTCTCTCCGTCAAATGATCAAGTTGTTTAATTAAGATTTTTCTTCTTTCTTTTTATTAAGTTATTATTATTATTTTTTTTTGTTAAGTTATTGACGAGTCCCATAAAAATAATTTTTTTTAAAGTGCCAATTAATAGAGAAAATTATACATATATATTTTCTCCTAATTTAATTTTTAGGATACAATTATAACTAAATTTTTAGATTATAATAAAATTATCTAAAAATTAAAAAAGTCTAAGAAACAAATTTACCCTAATTTTTTAAAAGAAACTTGAGTTTTTTTTTTTTAATTGAAATATGAGTCGTTAGATAATGAATTGAGCTCATATTCCATTTTATATAAGGCATGTAAACAAGATTTCTAAATTACATCCCATTTGTTCATTGTACTAATTAAGGTATCTCCAATAGTGGAGATTGAACTTTATTTTTATAGGGGTATAAAAAATATTTTCAATTTCTCCAAAAAAAAAAAAAAAACAATTTTGGGGTCAAAAATTAAAATTATAACTAAAATTTAAATGTAATATTTATTAAAATTTTCAAACTTTGAAAGCCATGATCCTTCTCTGTCCCCACAAAAATTCGGCTATATGTGTTCGTAACAAAAGACAGCTTGAAAATTACTATACAGTACATACTGAAACCTTTTTGGGGGAAAAGTTTGAATTTAAAGTGTGTTATTCATTAGGCTTCTAAATTTTTATTTGTTTACATTAAATTTTATTTTATTTTTTCCATTGAGAAATTTTCTTTTTATGCGCATTCTGGGATGAATTTGTTTATTAAAAGAGACTAAATTCCTTTTTCAAGTGAATCCAATCCATACCCGACTTATAAAATATTTTTTTTTTTTTATGGGAATGAATCAAATTTCTTTAAATATTTTGTCTTTTATGAGAATGAATCAGATTTCAATATTAATAGAGTTACTTTATTTATTTTGTTAGATTATAAATAGAGTTGGGATTTTCATCCAATAAAAGAATCATCCTAGCTAAGTAAACAAATTCATGTGATTCAAAATGCTTCACAGAAGAAAAAAAAAATTGAAGATGAATTCTTGTCAGTCAGCGATGTACAATAAAATTGATTAGAAAAATAAATAAATTAATTAGAATTTTTTTAAAATTTTATGATAAATCGCCGATCTGACTAAAATATAATTCCATGTCGAGATAAATTATTACATCAATTTTCTTTAATATATTCCCCTCTAGTTTGTGGTAAATAGCTTCTACATTTAGCCAATGTAGAAGGTTTTTTCTTTGCACTTGTTTTTCTTCTTCTCTTTTAACTTCTTTGTGTTTGTTATTTTTATATTTGTTTCAAGTAGGTCATGATCTAAGCATAAATTACTTAGTTTTAGTCACAGTGATCGATGCTTTGGTGACAATCATTTGTTAATTCTACTATTTGTTTTTAATCTTATCAAGTATTGTTTATAAATTACAAACCCATTGTTTTGGCTAATGATTGACAACCATTTTTATTTTATTTTATTTGTACTTTTTTTCTTAGATTTATTGAAATTTTAATTAATGAGTTGTATAATAAGAGTAACTCTGCCTCTTCTATAAACATCTCCAGTTCAATTTAGGATTTAAACTCAAATATTTCAATAAAAATCTCAAGTTTTTATCATAGCGATATCTATTTTTATTAATACTATAATAGTATTTTGTTTAGGTATTGAAGAACATTTCCAATAGATGAACACTATTTCTACAATATAAATTTATTCCAGCTTTTGCACTATAATCGCAAAATGTTTAAAATATATCAAAGCCTCACCTCTTAAGAAGTTCTTTCTTTTCAGGGTTAAGAAATTGTCACACCCTAACACCAGTGGTGCGATGGTTCTAGGGCAAGGATATGTTTAAGGCCACCATAAACCCGTAGAACTCTCATATCCTGGATCTCATTTATTTTATACATTCATATTAACTATAGATATTATAAAATAATCATTTCTATAATCCACTTAAGCATCATTCATATCTTTATCATTATCATTTCATAAATTTTCTCTTATTCCTTACTGATCAAAAGATGTATCCCACATTACTAAGGAACAAGAGTAACCCAATAAATCATACATCAAAGTATTATCATCCCCAATAACTAACTACGGAGCTCTAGAGTATACTCTCATTACATATTGTATCATAATACTATATAATGAATATACAAAATCATATTTCAAAATAATTACAATGAAAGCTTCTTGGAAAAATGAGTCAAGAAGTTTGATCTTCTCTGCTAGCTCCCTCACGAGCTACACTATCACCTGAAATCCACAGAAAAGGAGTGAGCCTTCAACTCAGTAAGATATGAACATGCAATAAGAAAGAAATACATATATATATATATATATATATATATATATATATATCACCTGAAATCCACAGAAAATGAGTGAGCCTTCAACTCAGTAAGATATGAACATGCAATAAGAAAGAAATACATATATATATATATA
>CANXYC010293820.1:0-13723 GCA_948193065.1 Aleurites moluccanus | reverse complement strand
AAATAATTCATACTTATTTTAATTCATTTTAACCCATTTTAGCTAGTTAAATTAAGTTTTAGTTGAATTTAATTACTAGGTAAGAGAATTTTAGTTTTAGCAATAACTTCTCTTAATTGTTATTAATTAATTTAGAAATCTAGAATAATATTTGTATCTGGTAAATAAATTTCTAACAAGGATGAATTGCATCCCAATTCTTAGTTTTTGTGTGCATATGGAATTTTGGTAAGAGAAATTGGCTTGGATATGATAAAAGGAGAGTTGGACCGCTATAAGCTAAGCAAAGATCAGCTAAATCGCACAAATTTGGCACAGCGACTGCAAGACACAGACTCTATAACCGGGTTACCCGATTACCTTGAGGTTTAAAACCGGTTATTTGTAAAAGAACCTGGTGAACGCTGATAAAATTTATTCACGCACTAACCGGTTAATCAAGATCCGGTTTTTAATAATCAAGACCCGGTTTTCAAGAGAATTTGAGGGTTTTTGTATCCAAACGTATCTTTTGGATATAAATAGACGCCCTAAACTTCCAAGTGGGGGGATCGGAACTTCAGAGAATATTAGCCGTCGCCAGGATTTTCATTAAGAACAGAGGAGCTGAATTTCTGTGATTTTTCCTTCGAAATTGGAGATTTGTGCAGATTTTATTTCAGGACCTGTTTTCTTTCATTCAGTATTTGTAAGAATTATTTTATTACAACATTCCATCAATTATTTATTTATAATTCTTGTTGAGATGTTATTTGGATTGTTAAATTTAATTATTTTCCTTTCGATTTTCATTATGAGTAGCTGAACACCCTATCAGGGTTGAGATGGATTCGTTAGGTTGATTGTTGGATTTTGACGTTTGAATTAATTAGAGAAGATTACTTAGATTAATCTATTAATTTTGGGCTTTTAAAATAGTGAGATTAACTGGCCATTGATTTTGCTAATTAATGATTTTATATGAAGTAGCGAGAGTGGAAGCATAAAATTGGTTCGTGAAATTAATAGGCCTAGGGAACGTGTTGCTTAGAGATAAAGACACTCCTTTGTGATCCTTGTAAGGGTTGTCCAAAGAACTTAATGAGCTTATGTTAATGTCTTAAGATCACGAGACTAGACTTAAGTTTAGCATAAATATTTATAATTCACCTTGAGAGAGGGTTTGACATAATTTTGGGAAACCTGGTCATTAATCCTAAATAATTGAATCTAATTAAGGAGAACGTCAAGATTGGATAATTGCCTATTGATGAAATCTTAACCTTGATTTTTACAAATCGTATTTTCTCTTCCAAGTTATTATCTTACTTTTATTTTAACTTGTTTGCTAAAATTCACCCAACCTTATTATTTTTCTAAATAATAACAATAATTAGGAGTGATTCGTTGATATCCCCTTCCTCGTGGGAATGATACTTACTCATCATTATTACTTGCCACGCGACCTGTATACTTGCAGTACAGCAAAGTCGCAACATCTCCTACTGAGATTATCTAAAAAGGCTACTTCTAACACCGGCTCATCTTATGCTGTGCGGGAACCAATGATGGCCAAAACTAAAGGTATGCACATTTGTGACATCATAGCCTTTGAAAAATTTTATGGATTTAAGTATAACTACCTTGAGCCAAACGAGTTGATTCGGCAAGTCAAAGAAGCTCAAAGAAAAATGCAAACTAAGACTAATCGGAAGATCCTGATGGATAGAGAAAAACTGGCTAAAGCAAGGCAATATATTTTTGCCGAAGATGCCTTACTTGAGGATCGACATAACTCTTCCAAAACCACAACTATTTATCCAGGATGGATCTTATTCAAAGTTCTTAGGATCAAGTGGACAAAAATTCCGAATGCTCCATTTGGTGTAGCGGGTCTACCGATCTGTAAAGTCGAGCAGAGAAAAAGGAATAAGGCTACATGGACTGGCACATATTTGGATGATTGGCCTCCCTAAATCGATTGTATCTTTCCTGAGCTTCTAGGTAAAGATAATCTCATTCGGCTAGGTATCTTTTGCTCTTTATCTATTGCTTTACTTGGCTAACTAACTTTATTTCCATCATGCAGATGCTGATCTTGCTATTATCACAAACACACCTGGAGAAGTGCCAGAGCTAACTTTAACCAATCCACCCAAGAAAAAATAAAAAACCAAGGTTATTGACCGACCGTCGGTACCTCTTTTGTAAATAACTCGATTTTTCCTAATCAGTCTTTGTTTATCTTTTTACAGCCAACTCCAAAAGTGAGTAGCGTGCCAAAAATCCTATACAAGTTCTAGGTCAAACATCCTTTTTTGCCAACCTCTAAGACTTCTCCATCTATTAAAGAAACTAGCTGTAGGTTGGCTCATTCTTCTTCTCATGGGAGCCTTGTGTGAGGCCTTGCCCGAGCACCGCGTCCAGGCTCGCTTTAAAATGGAATCAGGAATGCTCATTTTGGGACGATTTCTCACGGAGGAGACGACCTTAGTGTTTTTTATTTGAAAATGATTTTGATTTTTGAAGTCGCCACCTTAAGTTATTTTTATTGGAAAAATTTAAGAAAAAAATCCCATTTTGACTATAATTTTATCCCAAAGGAAAAAAGTGCACTAGTCTTTGAAACCAAAAAGGATTCGGGGAATAGGTTTTCGGTTGAACTTGACTTTTAATTTTAACCTCGATTTGAAATGATTTTCATGAATAATTAAAAAATGACATATAAGATGCATGAGCAAGTAAATAAATGGATGAACAATTGAAATGTAAGCAATCAAGTAAAGCAATCAAAAGAAAGAGATAAAAGTAAATTATTACATCTCAAAATCTCAAAATAGGGGATATCAACTCTAGCCCTTATGAGTTCTAGGTTGATCATACATTCCCCAAAGAATACATTCAAAAAATAAAATAAAGCAAATAATCAAAGAAAAAGAGATGGTTTTTGTTTTTTTTGGATTTAAAGTTTTTATACAGCTTGCCTGCGTATCCTATTGAATGGGAATCAAAACCCATGCAGTTCTTCCTTCTCCCGAAGGAGGGTTGATTTTATGCCCAATTTATCATGTTTTGATTCTTTATTTTGATGCTCTATCAAACTAAAGAAGATGAGTTGAGAGTTTATACCTTCGCCCTAGCTCTTAGGGTGGCGGCGGTTGGATTGTACTTTCGGATCGGAGTTCTACCTTGGATCGTATAAAGCAGAGAAAATAGGTCGAAATGTCTTCTTAGCTCTTAAGAAAACAAACTGACGGAGTAACGTTGCTTAGAAAAATGACATTGAGACTCCACATGCCTCGGATTTCGTCCTTCTTTAGCTCAAGGAGAACTAAAGAAGATGGCTCCACATGCCCTTAATAGCAACTTTTGAAACTCAAGCAAAACTAAAGAAAAAAGAAAAATAAGTATTGGAGGGAGAAGAGAGTGAAATCAAATAGTGAAAACTCAAACTAGATGATTTTATGTATTGTTGTGTGTCTTGGAAGGTGAGAGGAGGCTTTCTATTTATAATAGAAGCTTAAGGGATCAAATCCCATCATTTTCCAATGTGGGTGTAATATCCTAGGAAATCATATCTTGTATGCATGATTTAATTTCCAGTTAGTGATTTGAAAGTATTGAAATGATGAGAAATAATTTTAAAGACATAGTTAGAAATCGAATGAGATACTTTTCCGAAAATCATCGGTGTCGAGAATATTGCCTGGAAAATAACAGTCTGACAAATTTTAGAATTTCTGACCCAAACTTGGGGGATTAAATAAGTTAATTTTATATGAAATTATGGTGAAAAGAAAGAGTTGAAAAATATTTTGGAACACTGAAAATAAGAATAATGGCAAAATTGTAAATAAATACAACTTTGAGGGCAATTTTGAAAATCAATTGTCTAGGATCCAAAAATGACCCAAAACTATTTTTAAATGATAGAACAATTTAAAATAAGATATTTCACTCCCCACACTTGAGGTTGAATCTAAACAGAACAGACAGAATAAATTACGAAAAATTTTAGGGTCAAAAATACAAATAAAGAAAATTATGGGCAAAAGTGTAATAATTGAAAGATGTGGGACCCACCAATTGAATCAAAACAAATTTTCTAGAAGTGGATAAATGATGGTCGGATATGATAAGGAAAAAATGATTTTATTTAATTATTTAGTGATTTTTCTTTTAAGTTAATAGGAATTAAACATCTGGCAAGAATCTAGAATTTTCCATTTCTTTCATTCTTTTAAATTAGCTTTTGGTGTATGGGAAAAGAGGAAAGAATAGCCATTTTTTGTGAGAGGAACCGAACCATGGAGGGGAGAACATCTAAAGAGATATGTTTTCCAAATTTTCCAAAGAATTAACCAAAAAAAAAAAAAAAAAGATAGGAAGAGATGAGAGAAAGAAGAGGAAGAATAGGAAATTGATAGAGATTGTGTAAGCTGTTTTGGTAGAACAAAAAGGAGAAGGAATTCCATTGTTCAAGTTTAAGGTAAATATTCTAAACTTCAGTTTTTTTTTTTATTTATTTCATAGTTCTAAGGTTTGATTTAGCAAATAATTGAGGTAATTATGCTAAAAATGTAAGGAATGTGTTAGGGTTTATACAGTTTCTGGAATCTGTTTGATGACAGTAATTTGTGGCTATTATTCTGAAGTTTTAATGATTGAATTTGAGGATAGTTAAAACATGAAAGTTGTATATAAATATGTTAATTATATTTTTGTAAAAGGAATTTGGAAAATTCAAAGTGAGGAAAGAGTTATTGGATAAAAACTGTTACTGGCCTGGAATTTGGTTTTCTAGAAAATGCTACTGTGTTTTTATTGTACAGACTGATAGAGACAGAATAAAAAGAAATATTTAACATAAAAAGTTCTCATTTATGTATTATCTATAATCCAGGAAGATGTTTTTTTCAATTGAATTTTTGGTTTATGAGATATTAGGTCATAAGTGTAGACTGCCCGGAATGACTGTTTAACAGAACATAAGTTATAGAGTTGTATTAATATAAGGACCTTAAAGTTTGAATTAGAGGAAGTGTTAAATATTAAAGATTTTAATTTATATGTTATAGAAATTAATGTATAATGGTTTTGTAATTGGATGAGTACGAAATTAATTATAGGCATGAAAACAGGGTATGTCTGGATAAAGGTTTCAGGGCAGTAGTTTAATTTTGGAAATTTACTAATAATTGTACAGTGATCCAAAAATTCTTAAATTTGGATATGTTATAATTTTATGTATCTATTTCAATGAGAAAATTAATTACATTAATTGGTTAAATATTGGTTGATTTATTAGCAAAAGAATAGAATATGTCAGAATAGGATTATAGGCAGAATGCAGGGTAGTAGGGCTGATTATAGGCCTAAGTTTAAATTAATACCATAAATTGTATAGTAATGATTTTAATGTAAAATTTTAATATGTTATAACCATATATGTTAGGTTTAATCACGAATAATAATCACTGCAATTGGATAAGTGTAGACTGAGTTAGAGACAGAAATGTCCGGACTGCCAAAATGAAGTTTATAAGTGAGAGTTAGGCTAAAAACCCTAAGTATAAGAATAAATGGATATTTATTAAACTAAATTGAAGATTAATGTATAAAATATTGATGAATACTGATTGTTAATGTTTAAAATATTGTATAGCTTCGAACACTGAAGAGGATATAAGTGGAAGATCACAATGGAGGAGTGAATAGTGGATGCGTAAAGATATTAACGAGGTGAGTAATATATACAACATTATACATACCATGCTCGATTTGTTGACCCAATGAATATGTATCCCTCTAGATTAAATGCCACTTTGTTATTGATGATCATTCTTTGATTTTCCAAAAGATTGAAATCTATCCACATCCATTGATTGTTATTGATATTGAAATGTCTATTGTATTTGATTGACTATGTACACAAGTTGTTCTTAAAAAATATGCACACCAAATATTTAACCATGATATTTATTGTTAATTGCTACCTTTGTACCCAATAAAGAAATTGATACATGATTCATGAAATGGATTGACAGTGATTGACAAAGTAAACCCATTTGTTTTGATCGAAAGCCATTATACTGTAATATTCCTAATAAATACTTGATATTGTTATTGATTTACATTGCCCTATTTTACGTGTGGATTTGACAGAGCTACCACTCTGACAGGGTAGTGGGAATATACTGTCGGCTATGTGTACATTGTATTACTGATGCCCTAGCTGGGAAGGGTTATGGTCCTGGCCATAGTGTCTGATCAGCCTTATGCTTACTGATATTGATGTGATACTGATACTACTGGAGACTGTATGTTCGCATATAGTCCATACTGATACTATTGGAGACTGTATGTTTACATATAGTCCATCCTTTTTATCTGTCTTATTTACATGATACGAGTATTATTTATCTGTTCATTGATTCTGAGCTTATATCCCATTGCTTACCATTAATAGCCAATTTTTCATCGATTATTATTTATCATTGATTCAATTGTTACCTGTTCCAAACTTCCAAAGTATTTGGTGTGCAATTTAATTAACTTTGACATGTAAATTGAATATACTGATATTCATTAATTGTATTCATTGTTATTAAACTTCCATTGGTATACTATGTTATCATATACCTATATCACATGTGTAATGATGTATGCATGCTCACTGAGTATTTTTATACTCACCCGTGGTTGTTTAAAAATTTACAGGAAAGAAGTACTAGGAGCAAAATCCCAAGACTGTTTCCTTTTTTTCCGTACTTGGGACGTCTAGTGGCTCCAATGTAAATTTCTTTTATGGGGTCAATAAGTGCATACTCTAGAGCTCCATGGGGAATATTTTGGGGAAGAAGATAGTTTGTATATGTGTATATATTAGCAGTTACTAAAACTGAAATGATAACTGATGATAAAATGAATATGGTATGCTAAATGATAGTGATAAAGATACCGATAAAGAAAATACATGTTTACAGACTGTGTCACGTTATGAATGAAATAAATATATAGAAGTGTTTTATTTTGACGGTGAGAATTATGAAGTTGAGGGTATAAGGATAGCAAATTATTGGGAGTATAAAAATAATTTTAATGTAGGCTGTGTAATTTTTGAGAGACTCGGATTTGGGTCAAGAATAAGGTTAAAATTATAAAGGAAACTCTGACAAATTTTTTTGTAAAAATTTATAAGAAATAAATGGGATTTAAGTATTGATTGAATGATTGATAAATAGATTGTTTATGGGTTCTATAGGTTTCTGGTGACTTTATGTCTACTTGTGCCCTAGGACCGTCACGGCCCAAAAGTTAGTCGTGACAGTGGGATTTGGAAAAAATAGTTTTGGAATGGAGCTGTCGCCGGTAAGAGGAGTTAGTGCCGCCAGAGGGCGGCGGCAGCACCGCCAAAGGGTCTTGGCAGCACAGAGCTAAAGGAGGGAGGCAGCAGTGGCAAAGAGCCATACTGCCGCCTTTGGGCATGGCGGTTGCCGCCTAGAGGGGGTGGCAGTGCCAGCACCACCCTCTAGCGGTAATGCCATGCCTAAAGGGTGGTAGCTCTGGTTTAATTATAGTCTAAGGCCGTTCTGAGTTCATCCAAACTTGGGTTTGGTTCCGGTGAGTGCCGTTCGGCTTGGCACATGTCCGAGAGGTGTAAAAAATTAGTGTTCATAGCTGCCTCTCAGCATGGTTGCTTTTCTAGAAAAGTAATCATGATGATAGTGGACATAGGATACCATGATAAGGTAAAGATATCCTAAGGCTATCATAGGAAGGGTACGAAGATGTGCCCTTAAGGCTGCTCCTAAAAAAGGTCGAAAAAGTATCCTAAAGCTATCTTTAGGATGGTCTGAAAAGCTTTTAAGGCTACCCTTAGAAAAGTTTGATGAGATCCTAAAACTACCCTTAGAATGGTCTGAAAAGTTCCTAAAGCTACCCTTAGGATGGTCTGAAAAGCTTCTAAGGATACCCTTAGAAAAGGTTGATGAAATCCTAAAGCTAGTCTAAAAAGCTCCTAAAGCTACCCTTAGGATGGTTTGAAAAGCTTCTAAGGCTACCCTTAGAAAAGTTTGATGAGATCCTAAAGCTACCCCTAGGATGATATGAAAAGATCCTAAAGCTACCCTTAGGATGGTCTGAAAAGTTCCTAAAGCTACCCTTAGGATGGTCTGAAAAGTTCCTAAAGCTACCTTTAGGATGATCTGGAAAGATCCTAAAGCTACCCTTAGGATGGTCTGAAAAGCTTCTAAGGCTACTCTTAGAAAAGTTTGATGAGATCCTAAAGTTACCCTTAGGATGGTCTAAAAAGCTTCTAAAGTTACCCTTAGGATGGTCTGAAAAGTTTCTAAAGCTACCTGTAGGATGATCTGGAAAGATCCTAAAGCTACCCTTAGGATGGTCTGAAAAGCTTTTAAGGCTACCCTTAGAAAAGTTTGATGAGATCCTAAAGCTACCTTTAGGATGGTCTGAAAAGGTTCTAAAGCTACCCTTAGGATGATCTGGAAAGATCCTAAAGATACCCTTATAAAAGGTTTGAAATGCTTCTAAAGATATCTTTAGAAAAGTTATTCTTAAATTGTATTAGGTTTAAGATGTGAAACCTAAGGATGACCCAAGATAGATGATTCTACAAGAGGAACCTAATTTGCAATAGGTTTTGAACAGAGTGGTCCTAAAGATGCCTTAGGGTAGTTGCTATATATTGGAGGAGATAAACCCTAAGGATGCCCCAGGATGGTTGACTTTAGAAAAGGAGAGGCCTAACTCTGCTCTAGTATAAATCCTAAGGATACTTAACTTTAGAAATGAGAACCCTAACTTTGCTATAGGTTTCAAAATGATATATGCTAAATCTATGCTAGGCTGATAAGAATGATGTGCTAAAGATGATATTGGTGTTATGTTAAGCACATAGGATGAATGCTCAAGAGTTTTGGCTTCTAGCATCTTTCAGGGTGAAGTCAGATGGAAAATAGATTTTTGATTTTAGACATCTTTCAGAATGAAATCGGATGGAAAATGGATTTTGATTTCAAACATTTTTCAATATGAAATTGGATAAAAAATGGATTTTGATTTCAAACATTTTCAGAATGAAATCGGGTGGAAAATGGATTTTGATTTCAAACATCTTTCATAATGAAATCAGGTGGAAAATGGATTTTGATTTTCAAACATCTTTCAGAATGAAATTGGATGAAAAATGGATTTTGATTTCGCCAAGGGCTGCTTAGGCTTAAAACGATTTTTGTCTTGCCAAGGACTACTTGGGATTAAAATGATTTTTGGTTTGCCAAGGGCTACTTGGTAAATAATTTTTGGTTTACAAAGGGCTGCTTGGGCTTAAAATGATTTTTGGTTTGCCAAGGGCTACTTGGGCTTAAAATGATTTTTGGTTTGCCAAGGGCTACTTGGGCTTAAAATAATTTTTAGTTTTTTTTTTCAAGTTCAAAATTAAATGAGTGAGACTTTAATGATATGTGACTTATGAATCTTTGAGTTGAAGGAAATGATGCATGGCTTAAGAGATTTTCCAAATTCTAAGGAAACAATGCAATTTAGGATGCCTTAAATCGGAAAGAATTTAATGAGATGCAATGCCCTAACTCTATGCTAGGCTAAAAGTGAAAACCTAAGCTCTTTAGGCAATCAATTTTTTTTGAAAAGAGCAAACCTAATTCGGCTCTAGTTTGGAAAATACAATTATCCTTGGAGGGTTCAATGAGCTTTGATTGACACTAATTGAGACTTTGAATTTGTATGTGCATCATATTTCTAATGCATGTTTTGATAAATCTAATACCTTGAATCAATGAAAGGCTGATATGCATTATAAGGTGACAATTTATGAGAAATGACAGATTGATGATTGAAATTTTAGTAGGATGCCCCACTCTTTGAAGCAAGGTGAATTGTGGAAAAGGGTAGCTTGGTCATTTTGTTGGTCTTTGAGGGTGAGATTAAAGGTGTTGATCTTGGATCAAAGGTTGTATCAGGTTTGATCAAACAGTGAGATTTTGGCTGATCTGGTATCATGAATTTGAATAGGGTTTAAACTAAGGGTTGCACTTGGGTTCTTATAGAGATGACCCATTTTTAGGGATTGTGATTCGAAGAGATGGCTCACTTTTGAGGAATGATGACTTAGATCACTTTGGTGGTCATTAAGGTTTGAGAGGGAGTTGGCAATTTGTTAGGTAGTGATAATGGAGAGGTGAGGTTTTGAAGCCACATTCAATTTTTGATCGAGTATGTTGGATTGAGGATGATTCCATGCTTAATATTAGTTCAAAGATTAATGTTAGAATGATTTTGGACTCCTAAAGGTCAACTATGTGAGTTGGTCATGTCGGTTCGATTTTGGACACCTGATGGAAGGCTTTGTGGTTTGGTTTTAATTTGGACCGAAGGATTGGCTTTGCGTGTTTGTCTACTTGGTTCTTGCTAAAGATGACTTTGTTCAATGAGGTTCATAGAACATGAATTTGTGGTTGGCTCTGTCTCAGGCTAGAGGCTTTTTTTTAGATGGGTTCAGACCTTTAAAAAGATAAGAAGGATGCTTAGGCTCATGGACCTTGATTCGTGATCCACTTTTGATTCCATACCTGATCCAACTTCAAAAGGGCAATAGGTTTTAAATTTGGTAACGAGGGCTTGTCTATTCGGACGATCCATGGATCACTTGAGAATTTTGACTTTGGTTTCATTGATGAAGATTAGATGAATCTGAACTCTTTTTGCTCAAACCATTGAATCCTTTCTGCTTTGCCCCTTGAGCTTAGACTTGCTTTTGGGAAATGGGAGGTTTTATGAGTTTTTCTTATGGAAAAAACAAGCGGAGCTATTCCTACTGTTTGAGATTGAAAAGATTCTTGGGGCTGGCACTTTGTCGATTTGGACCAGTAGGACTGACACGCAGGTCAACGACTTGATTGACACTTTTTCGGTTGGATTCTTTGGAACTGACACACGAGTCAAATGATTTGAAAGAAAAGTCATTCATCATGAAAGAAAAAGACTTTTTGATTTAGTGATTTGGACAATCGACTCAAGGAATGATGACTTTGGATTACTTATTCTCGGATGATGGATTTAATCTACTTAGCCGCAATGACTAGACGTTGACTTTAGAAAACATGTCCCTGACGAGGGATTAGGGTAGTTTAGCCATTTAATTACTTTGACTAAGAGATGTGATGATTGACAAAAGGACATACCCCTGATGTGGGACAAAGACAACTTAGCCAATGAACTAAGAGACGTGACAAATTAATCGTTTGACACCAAGATACTGAAATGACTTTGATGACTCTGATGAGGACTTGTTAGCAACTTTTGCTATGATGATTGACTCAGAAAAATGATTATTTTTTTTTGCTCTAGTTTTTGCCCGAGTTGTCCTTCCGGGTTTTCAACTCGCCGAGTTGCTCTAATTTTTGCCTAAACCGCCTTATTCAGGTTTTCAACTTAATGAGCATAAATCAATTTATCTGGGCATAAAAATGATAATTTTATTATCCTTTGGACCGTATCCAAGGTGGGCTGCCTACGTATCTCCATTTGCATTTTTTTCACACACCAAAATTTTCTTTTGGGAGAATCAGGTCCTCGCAGTTCTGTTCATACAATGCATCATCTGTTTACAATGGTTTGAAAATTCATTTCCATCTAATCCATGAGTAGAATACCTCCACCATACAAGGTCTTCTTTGACATATACAAGCCAACCCAATTAGGCTTAAATTTTCCTTTTGGTTCCTAAATAGGAGCTTTGATTTCCTTTAATACCAAATTGTCTTCTTCCAACCCTCTAACAGTTACTCTCTTGTTGAAATGCCTTTCTTGAGACATACTTTAGATCAAATGTCACCACTTCTACCATTCAACATGTCATTTTGCTACCAAAAGCTGACCTCTCCATAAGGAATTTCAAGGGGCTCTTGTCTACAAGGACATGCATAGTGTACGAACCCAAATAATGTTGCAGCTTATGGCATATCCAAACTAAAGTGAGACATAACTGCTCAATTTGACTGTACTTGAGCTTATGAGCAAGCATGCACTTACTCAAATAATAAATGGTAATTTCCTTGTGTGAATACACAACATTTTGAGCGAGCATTGCCCCCATAGCTTCTTTGGTCACAGATATACAGAACAATAATAGTTTATTAGGCCTTGGAGGTTGTAAAACTGGAGGGCTCAATAAGTACTTTTTGATCTTTTCAAAGGCATTTTGACAACCATCATCCCACTGTTTAGAAGCTCCCTTTTTAACAATTTGAAAATTGGTCCACACACATCAGCCATTTGTGAGATGAAGCGACTAATGTATTGTAACCTTCCAAGAAAACCCCTAATCTCTTTTTCAATCTTTGGGATTGGCATTTCTAAAATGGCTTTTGATTTCATGGGATCAACCTCTATACCCCTCTTACTAACCATGCAACCCAAAACACTAGGAGATACACCAAAAAGGCATTTAGCACAGTCCAACTTTAAATTGTATTGGCAAAGTCTAAGGAAGAATCATCTCAATGCTCGTAAATGATCATCAATTGTTATAGATTTTATGACCATATCATCCACATATACCTCAATAAATTTGTGCATCATATTGTGAAAAAGAATGGTTACCATCCTTTGGTAGGTTGCCGAATATTCTTTAGCCTAAAAGGTATAACCTTATAATAATAGGATACACCTGGATCTGGTTATATCCCCCATATAGATCAGTTAAAGAGACTGTTTCGGATCCTTCCATATGATTAACCAACAAGTCGATATGAGGTAAAGGGAAATCATCCTTTAGCAAGCCTTGTCCATCTTTCGGGGTACACGCACTATTTTAGCTAACCACGAGGGGTAAGTAATAGGCTCGATAAAACCATTCTTCAACAACTTGGGAACTTCGTGAGAGACCATTTTGCCTTTAACCTTCACAAGTTCTGCTTTATAGGCTTCATATTCTCTAGGGTTGGAATCAATACTCGTCATATGCTCCGGTCCTTAGGCAAAGCCATCTAAGAATTCATGAATTGTTTTGAATAAAGGAGCCTTGCAAAATGATGATACCATGTATGCAATTTTCAGTTCATTATCTGTGCCAAAGTTAATTGATTTTTTTTCACCTTTTTTTTTCACTCAAATTGGATAAAACAATTGAAATGAAAAGGAAGATATAAGAAGAATTCAAACTTCTATTATGAAAAAGAGTACCATCATCTATGGTTACATCAAAATTATAGGAAAGATAAAAAAGGTTGATTACAGGCTCCAAAAGGAAATGAGAAGTAACTTGACTCAAGAGACTCTGACTCTGACTTAGGTTTAGGCTCTGACTTGGACTTAGACTCTGATTTGAATTCAATCTAAGACAAGTCAAATTAATTGGGCTTGAATTCCTCCATAAACTATGCTAATTTGGGCTTTAGGTGATGAGGTAGGGTCTATTTCCACTTACCTTCCTCCTAATCTGAATCTTCAGACCTGAAGGGATTGATAACGGTTCGAAGGTAAATGGGGGCGTCGGATATTGGGCTAGGGGGAAGGATATCTCTAATGTCAATGAGATATTGGATTTTATGTCTTAAGTTCTTGCACATCTCTTTTTTTTGCCTAACACTTTGATGATAAACACAATACTCATTCATATTCCAGCTTTTAGGCAAAGAGTTAGGACGTACCTTTGATTCTAAAGGTGTGACCAGTTTAGATTCCAAAGACTTCCTGTAAATGA